>JANHZT010010664.1:512225-522983 GCA_032468215.1 Stegonotus admiraltiensis
TCGGAATTCTGGGAGTTGAAGTCCACAGGGTGTGAAAGAAACAAGTTTGTCTACCACTGCCTTAGGATGTTATCACCATAAAGGCTGATCAAAAGTCTGAACATTGAAGTAATTAATGGCAAATTGACTCTGGACACTAAAATGGTGTCCACCAAATATATTTCTTTGTTGTCTTCTGTAAAATGGATTGACAGCATTCCCCTATAGAGGAAAACAACTAAACATTTACATCTGCCAGGTTTACATGGATCTAGATTCAGATTTAGATTCTGGATTTAGGTAAAATTCAAAAATGTGTGTCAGAGTCCTTCCAAAAAATACAACTTTGCCCAGAAACAAAGTGACAGATCCACTTCCTCTATTCAAATCTAGCTGTCAAAATTTTAATTTCACTTGCATATTAAAAGGAGAAGCATAAATCCACATGCAGTGCCACATGAAACTACTGCGGAGAACATCTAAATGGATGGATCTGCATTTTGGAATACACAGATGATATCAAGATTTATTGCTCCTTAGCATCCAACCTCAAAGAAATAACAGGTACCCTTAGACACTGGTTAAGTTTAATACTGTGCTGGACTAGGAAGAATAAGACTGAGGTTCTTCTAATAAATAGGAATCTGGACTTGGGGCAGAGGTTCAGTCTTATATGGATAGGATTGTTCTTCCTCTGAAACCATATATCCACTGTCTGGGAGTGACAGTAGACTCCCTGGTTTTAAATCACTGGATTTGAAAGTACCTGTTGCAGTGAGTGTACTGCATAAAGATGGCTACTAAGCAGCTGAGATTCTTTCTGAGTTGCTTAGATTTGGCAAGTTAACATTGTTTAATTATTGGGTTCCTATCTCACGAACTTGACTTTGGGAGGCTAATACTGGTTAGAGTCACAATATAAAAATACAGTACATATCATGACAAACTAAAAAAAATGTTCTTGAAAACATTCTGCAGTTCTGAAGCTTCTTGGATGAGAAGCAAAATATTTTCAAGAAAAAACTAGGAAAGTCCAGTTGCCTTTTGAAAAGCACCCTTAGGATGACCACGGCCTGGATGATTGAGAATCTCCGTAGACATATACCAACAATGTGGACTAAATTACTTTCCTGACCCCCATGCTTGGGGAAGCAGTCAGATCCTCAAGCCTTTCCAAAAGGTAAATAGGATCAGAGCCATCCCCATCTCCAGCAGCATGGTGCTTCAGAAACAGCTATGGAAAAGGCACATTCCTGGGTTCCATCAGATTAGCCAGATTCACAACATGCCCCACCTGCCTGAACAAATGAGTCTTCCAAAACTGACACAGAGAGAAACAATGGAAGCCAGTTAATTCCTCAAATACCTCCCACCAACCCACCCCAGGCCAGGAAGGGCTTTAAAGGCCAGTACCTTAAATTGCCATGAAAGCCAATTGGGAGCCAGTGTAGCTCATGGAGCATATGGGCATAATGAAGTACACGTGCTATAATCTCTTCAACGGTTGTCTCAAAGATGCTTTTTTCTTCAAAAGGCAACTGGGCTGGGCTTTTTCCCCTTGAGGATGGAAACATTTCACTTCTCATCCAAGAACCTTCATCAGTTCTGATGGTGTGGGAGATAGGTATTGACAGTTGAGACTGAATGGTAGGGAATGGAACAACAGGTTCTGATAAAATGATGGTGGGGGATGGAATAATTGTTTGGGGTTTTTTTGCAGTTATGTTGTTGCTAGCACTCTGAGAGCTGTTGAGGTCACTTGGGGGTTTATCTGTGCCCTCAGGGTCACCTGAATCAGGGCGCAATTGGCTGTGGAATCTTCTTGGAGCAGCTGCAAGGGCTGTGTTATAAACTGGAGATAACGTGGTTTCTTATTCCTCCCCCTCTCTTGAAGAAGGGGTGTTCAATTATAACCCAGATGGATTATTTTACCCCTCTTTCAAACCAAAGGTCCTCTCTATCCAAAATTTGGTTGCAACTATGCAATGAGTACACCCTGACTTGATTATTATAATGCAATGCATTCTATACAGAATTTCTTTTGAAAAGCTTCTGGAAGTTACAGTTAGTGAAAAACCCAAATCTATTAATTGCTACAAGGTACAGGAATCATGCTATGCTTGTACTGAAAGATCTGTTCTGGATGTCAGTTGCTTAGTAGACAAAATTTAACATTAAAGCCCTTAATGGTTTGGGTCATGACTCTAGGAGGATTACCTCTGTTGTTAGAAACTTGTCCTGGTGTTATCTACAGAAGAGGCCCTTTTAAAGATACTCTCACTGTCAGAGGTTTGTCTATCTGCAATATAGAAGTTAGCGTCCTGCATCGCTCCCAAGCTATGGAATGAATTAGCGGAGAACTGCATTTGATCCCCCCACTCTTTATATCTCAAATATCTGTAAAGATGCATCTCCTATGCCATGATTTTAAGTATAATTGTTACTTGATGTTATGTTTTAAATGTTTGAATAAGTTCCCTTTTTAAAATTTTGGAGTATTCATTTCAGCAAAAAGCTGTATTAAACAAGAATAAATTAAACGTGCCAGTAGATATCACCTGTGCTGAAAAACTGTGTTCAGAAGGCATAATCTATGAACAATGGGCTGGCTGAGTGAAAAAAGATTTGCAGTGAAATTTCTGGAGAGCACCTAATTATTTAATAGCTTTCCTTTTATAAATGCAGCAATATGGGTATTTGTTTTGGCTTTACACATAGTAAAGGAAATGTAATGCTGATATTTTGGATTTCAACCAACTACTACAGGGAAATTCTGTGAGCTTTTGTGAACTGTGGTTTAATTTAATCTTCACTATGAAAGCTTTATGTTTGATCTAGCACTACCTTTAGAGAGACTGTCTTGGTTGTATCATCCAATAACATCTATCTCAGATGCCCTGATAGGAAATGAAAACAAGAAGAAATATATAACTACCTAAAGAAGAAAGAAAAACTCTAAAAGTGTCACATCACAGACCATTATGACTATAATTAAGCATAATTTATTGCTTAGGATAAGAGATTACATTAACACCCAACAACTTATAAACATACAAAATATCTGTATAACAGTGATAACATTGATTTACGTGGCTTAGCACTGATTTCAAGCCCCCTGCCAAATGAGACATTCTAATTTCAGAAATGGACTATAATTTTCTATCTGCTAAATAAAATCAGACATAAGTGCCAAAAGGTTTGGATAAGTACAAGTTATTTTTTTTAACAATAGAAGACTGCACTCTAGATGCAGAACTCTTTATCTTCAATTGGACTATTATTGATATTTATTATTAAGTATACTGCTTTTTATTTAGGTTATTTCCCCTGCATCCCTCTAAATTCTAATTAGATGAGAAGCAAGCCACCTGCCAGACTGAATTCACTTACCAGACTATGTCCTTGAGTCTAGCTCAGATAAGAATGGTAAACTTGCCTTTCGCATATTATGACTATCTCACAGTATTAAAATATGGGTGTCCCCAGCAAGACAGAGCAGGGCTTTCTTTTGTTATCTTCTGTTAAGAAGGCAACTCTAAAAAGATTAATGTGGCATCTTCATAATTATGAAAGAAGGTACTCAGCTTATGACCAAAAGTAGTAAAGTGTGCAAGCAGCCACCCCCAAGCTTCTCAAGGCCACTTCATCGTCCTTTTTTAAACATCTGCTGAGCAGCTTGAATCCAAGATGCTTCTTTGTAACATTACATCTTTCCTATCAGCTGACAATGAATTTGGGTGAAGAAATTATCTTTGTGAAAGTATCTTACATAAGAAAGGAATCCTAATTAAGTTGCTAACAGTTAGGAAATATGACACAAGCCAAGGAAAGTAATACTTTTTATTAGCCTTTCCTAATCTGACATCCTTCAAATATGCTAAACTACAGCCAGCACAGACATAATTGGGAATGATGAGAAATGGAATCCAGGATGTCAAAAAGAAATAAAAATATATATCTCAGAAGACAAGTTATTTTAAAGGGGACAAATTTCCTAAATCCTCTATAATTTTTGCTCTCAGATCATGCCAGTATCTGAACTAGAATGTTTTGTAGAACACCAAGCTACCCCCATCTTTAAGAATCCATATTAGACAATCAAGTAATTAACAAAGGTGTTCTAAAAGTTTTGTTAACTAATTAATTAAATTAAATTAAATTAAATTAAAGATGACTTATTTATGCCTGAAGTACAGAATACACCAATTCTCCTCTAAATTAGATAGGTAACTGAGCATAAGTGATAAATATCAAATTCAAACCAAACTCCACCCCATTTTTCACTTCAATGCTCCTATTACTTATTAACAGACTCATTTGTTGCCTTTTGATATTTTGTTGTTCTTTGATGGATTCCATCTTTTAACCAAATAGTTCCAATACAGCATCTTAGCAAATATCCTATGTACTGCACTTTATTTGTTTTGCTGTCATTTCCACATGCCAAGTGTATCACATGATTATTGCTGATCTTTAAGCAAGTCTCCCAGTTCTCACATGGATAGGAACTGGACCAAATTAAGCTATTATCATAAATATCAAGAACCTCACAAAGAATGAATGCTGAAACGACCATCTAAATTAGTCATTTGGGGGGGGGGGGACTTATCATTTTGCACTAAAACACCAACCTGGGAATTTAGGTGACTCTGAAATGAATCAGTTTTTTTATCTGCAATTGGAATGTTTTTCACTAATAAAACAATCCATGCATTAAAACTCTAAAGAGGAGGAATTCAAGCCTTAGTACCAGCAGCTGCATAGCCTCCTCCCACAACATTACACAATAACCATATGTAAATAAGCTGAGTACATTTTTCTGAAGAATGTGTAATGCATCAGAAGAATACAGGCAGAGTCCTCATTACTTGGAGGATGGAACAACAAATTGAAATATATATATCCAGATGCAGAGAAAACTCTTTTTAAAACTAGATAATAATAGCACAGCTCACCATATCTTACCTAACACTGCCATGACGGTCTTCATAAGTTTCATCGGAGTTTTCCTGCGGCTGATGGAGCCACTAGTATGCGGAGACAAAACATTTGTTTTTCTCTGGACATACATGTAGATTCTTATGTATACAACAACCATGATGAAGAAAACTCCCAGATTGGAGACTGTCCAAAATATCAAATAACTCCTGCTATAAATAGGAGCTAGAGAAGAGCAGGTGGAAATGTCGCACAGGCAGTTCCAGCCCAATGTGGGCACCGCACCCATGAAAATCGCTATGGCCCAGATCAACAAAATAAAAAATGTGACCCTCTTCTTTGTGAGATTACTGTGAACCCTCATCTTCACAATAGATATGTGCCGCTCAACAGCAATTACCAGTAAGTTGGCCAGAGAGGCTGTCAAACTTGTGTCCAAAAGTCCTTGGCGTAAAAACCATCTATTTACACTTAATGTTCTTGACACTGGGCCAGTGTTGAACATCAAAAATACATAAGCGATACCTGCAAAAAAATCTGCAGCAGCAAGGTTGGCTAGCAAATAATAAAAGGGGTAGTGGAACTTCTTGTTTTTTACCACAGCAGCTATGACCAATGAGTTTGAAAGGAAAATAAAGAAACAAAAAAAAGTGCCAAAGCATAAAACAATTACAAGAGTTGTCCCTGACCACTCATCTGCCGTATCAGCATTACTCCTATTATAAAAGAAGTCCATGCGTTTATCATAGTGGCATTCATTCATCCTGGACTTGAGAATTGCATTCTAGAGGGGGGGAAAAGATAAGAAAAAATGTAATTAGAATAAAGTTTTGCTTCTTATCCTTTTACATTTGCTGTAACTATTACATTTTCGCTCAAAAATGATATTCACATTACTACCATTAAATCAAAATTTCTAATGACTATATGTTGTCCAAAATATAGTTCTGTGTACATGCAACATAAGCTAGCTATAGAACTGGGATATTTTCTTCCACTTTCTGCATTTTTCATACAGGAATAAAACATTTTATTCCTGTATATGATACAGCTATGATATATTTTGAGAATGCACGATAATGCACATAAATATTCTTCATTCAATATCTTCATGAACATGTACCATTAAATGAATTTAAGCACCCATAGTGTTTACTGAAACCTTTTAAACACCATGATCACAAAGCTTTCATATCTATCTCACAGAGATTACAATTCCTTGATCATAGATCACAAAACTGATTAGTTGCGGTTCTAAGATGAAACAAACAAAGATGACATATTTTGCCAAGTTATAATGCAGCAACTTGGCTTCACTTATGGGCAACGTGTAACTGCAATAATTCTGTGCTCATGGTTTATGGTTTGGTGTTTGCACAATCCAAGCTATTCTGGGTTGTTCCTTTAAGTGTTTTACTGAACCAGATGTAGAACAAAGGGATGTTTTCAAAGGCATTTCAGTCTGTCCTAGCAATTGTTCAAAAGTCTACCATGACTGCACCTTCATGCTCTTGATTTAATTTTAAATTTCTCTTGATGGTTTTCCAATGGTTCCCAGTACATCAACCATTTGTCTTTGTCTGCTGTTTCTCTTCTATGATACGCTTCTTGAGCCAACATCCATAAAGGTGTTTTTAGGCACAGCCTGGGTTTATATCTATTCCATATTCTCAATATGGAATGTCTAATAACATTATTTTTGAAATCCATGTTAATTTTAACATTATCATACCATAAATATCCATCTATCAAACCTCAGGTTGTGACCTTTTAGCTCTAAAAATCTCGTTTCTTAGGAACATCCATCCATCCATAATAAATAACAAAATACAATTCCAAATTTGTTAAAAATTCACTTTCCTTTTGCATCTTTAACGGTTTACATTTAGTTAGTGGAATTTTTTTCCTTTGCCATATAAATTTGGATATATGTTTCTGACATTATTTAATTAGTATCATTGGTTGTCAAAACAGGTATTATCTGAAAAAACCTTCTCGGCAAAACAATCATTTTTATCACAGAAATTCTCCCCAATATTGTCTCTTTTAATTTCTCCCATCTTAACATATCTGTCTTTACATAATTATTTTGAAATAACATACAATTAATATTTGTCATAATACTTTTTCTTAATCTTAAAAATACTTATATACATTAGTTCTATTTAATCTTATACTTTCATATTATTTGTTAACATCTTTGTCTTCTGATTGTTAATACGGTATTAAACCCTGAAGTTCAGTCTCATACTCTTAATTTCCCAGAATCTCAGTAGAAGAATGTCTTCAAATCAGAAAAGAACAGCACATAAAATCATGGACTTTCTTAGTATAGAGCAGGGGTGTCAAATTGGTGGCCCACAGGCCGGATGTGATGTGCAGGCCACACCCACTCTGGCCCCGCAAAGGCAAAAAATGTCACGATACATCACGATGCAATTGAGTTTGACACCCATTGTATATAGTATTAAATGTTATAATTTAAAGATGGGTATTACAAATTTAGGAAGCAAAGTTGAATTTTCCATTTGTATTGGTGGTAAGAGAAAGAAAAAAGGCCCACTATCTATAGGGATCTCATAGGACATTGATCTCATAGGACAAAACTCTTCTTTAATAGTAGCTCAAAAGTCATAGGAGAGACACATCCAGAATGGTAGGAAACCAAAACAGAATACTTCAGTGGAAATGACTAGTATCTCCATAACTTTTTAGAAGATGATGTGTGGTAGGAAATGTTTCCTTTTATCCAATTGGTCAATCACATTCAAGCTGAAATTACAAAAAGCCATTTTTTTTAGCCCAGCTAAAAGCACCTCCATGGTCCTTCAGTATAGAGCCGTTGATAAAACAATGAAGGGGGACTGGGAATAATGCCAAAAAGAAAAGCTCCAGTTCGTATTTCTTTTCTAAGGAAAAGCATTTGCTGAATATTATTGGAAATATTTGTAAATATAAAATGTACTTTCAAATGGTTAATTTTTTTTAGATGGATGGAATCTGCCCAAATTTCAAAAAGAAATTGTAAGAAATCATTTTTATTGTGTACATTTGTGTGGTGTTTTTTTTTAAAAAAATCCCTATACAGTATGCCCAGGGAATAATTAGGGTTGGGGTTAGGGCTCAGTTTTTAAGTACATACACATATAGACATCACTAAGAATGATAATTTAAAGTGCACATTCTGTGTGCTAATCAGAGTAAAATAGTCCTTTTCTACTTTCCTTGGCTTGTAATGAAGATATGATCAGAAAGACATATTTTACTTCAGAAATTTACATCCATAAAGGAAGTTGAATGAAATGTAATTCCACAAGTCTTAGGTTTAAATAACATAACAACCTGCATTTATAAAAATAATAGCTGAGTCTGAAGGTAACATCTTGAATAAGATATACTACAGCTTTGGGAAACAGTAGCAAATCTGTTACAATTAGTGCAAAGAAAATCACTTGAGTATAATAACATCAAACCACACCTATAAACCAAGAACTCTCCATTTTTCTACTTGATTGCTATAGTGTTACTCCTTCCTACCAGTCCAGTCCTGCCCTCTACTTGTTCCTGTCAACAATACATTGGCAAACACAGGAAGATTCAGGTTCCCTGTTAAGAAATCTTAGAATCTGAAGATTAAAGTTAAGCATATTTGTGCAACCAATTACATAAACAATAGAATATGGAATCCTTAAGGAACAAAACACAGATCCCCAGACTGAGCAACCTCTGTTACAAAGTCCTACCAAAGGAAAAGCAAAAATTGAGCAAATGTAGAGAGGACTAAGGCCAAGAATTATGAAAATGCAATCTCAGCAACTTATTCTCGATGAATTAACTTTTTGGTAATGAACACACAATTTTATATCAGTGAAGAGAGGGATTTCAGCTCATCCTATGGCCTGTGATATTCTTCTTTCAAATGTAGCAATCTAAAATAATGAATATTTGATTATGGAATTATTTGATTATGGAATTCTCTGACATTGGTCATCATTCATTGAAAATTTCAGTCCTCTTCCCATTATCCAACTAGACCAGCACTCTGCTCATCTTTGTCTAGCACCACTTCATATTTGGATGTAAGAAATCATGGGTGATGGGAGGCTGCTACAATTGAACCATTATCACTATTCATGTATGAGCTTGCATCTTGAAGCAAGCTACACAATCTTGAATTTGTTATCAGTTTGACAAATGTGGGTTTTTTTCCTCTGTACTAACTCTGTACTAGTTAGGTTAGGTTAGTATGACAGATTACTGAACAGCTATATTGATAAGTGCTAGGTTTTCTGAGGAAGAGTATGTGATGCATGGCTATTAACATCAACAAAAACTTAACCAAGCAGCTAGCTTGCTCTAGTGGTTAAGGCACCAGGCTAGAAACTGGGAAACAGTGAGTTCTAGTTCTGTCTTAGGCACAAAGTCAACTGGGTTATTTTAGGCCAGTCACTCTTTCCCAACCTAACTCGCATCAAAGGTTTGTTGTTGTGGGGTAAATAGGAGGAGGAAAGTATATTAGGTATGTTCACCATCTTGACTTATTTTATTGTTGTTGTTATTGCAGGATTTTAAAAAATCTAAAATAAGTCAAGACTGACTTGAAGGAATAAATAAAAAAAAATTAGCCTATTATTATACTGGAGACTATTAGCAATTATCCCGCTTTATTTTCAGTCCTCCACATAATTCTGAAAGTAATCATACAGGAGATTCTTCCCATGACAAAAACAGTTTGCTCACATTGTTATCCCCAAAGAATAAGAACAGGCTGCTTGTTTCATATAGACACAGTGTACTTGTCTTCCTCATGCAAAAGGCATAATCGAATTTCTGGTGAAGAGTGTGGGTTTCCTGCCCCCCCTTCTCCTTTAAAACCTCAAGTGCAGATGTTCAAAAAAATCATCTCCACTTGAGGTTTTAAAGGAGAAGGAGAAGGAGGGGGAATCCCACACGTCATCTACTACACAAAGCCATGAACTGGTTAAAAATAACTGCACTTGATTTGATGGCTTGGGACAAATAAGTCCCTCCTTGTTTTAGTACCCTCCAAGATGCACAATGACACAAGGAAAGATCATCCTGTCTATTCGGCAAGCCACTAAACAACTAAAATTTAGAGCGAGAGTGTCTAACCTTGGCAATTTTAAGACTTGTGAACTTCAACTCCAAGAATTCCCCAACCAAGCCAATCCCCGATTTAGAGAAAGGTAAGGCACTTCTAAACACTGCCTAGATTAGTAGTGGCCATGAGAATCCAGGGAGCAACTTGTTTAAAGACCATCAATGAAACCAGGTTTATGAGTGACAATTGCAGTTGCAGTATATTTGGTGCCAGACAATGTAGACTAATAGGGATAAAAGTGATTACTGCCCTTCTGAACACGTCCCTTGTGCATTGTCACTCACGGTTACTCAATGCCCCTTTTCAGACATGATCATTAGGGAGCACACCCAAGCTTTGAAATCATGACGTGGGCTGCATAGAAGCAACTCTGAAGATTAACGAATATGCATTTTCAATAAACTTTCAAAACAGCATGGATTAGCTTTTCCAACTTAACATTGTCCCTATTTAGATGCATGGAGGGGAATTCTTGGAGTTTAATCTAATACCGATGGAAGCTATTTATGTTTGTTTGTTTGTTTGTTTGTTTTTATTATTTTTTATTTATTTATTTCATCAAGCATGTATTTTATGACAGATACAAGTGTAAACATAATTATAAATACATGAAAAGAATACGAATAAAAGAAAACATTAGGGCAGGGACAGTAGGCACGCTGGTGTGCTTATGCACGCCCCTTACAGACCTCTTAGGAATGGGGTGAGGTCTACAGTAG
>JANHZT010010664.1:526222-539655 GCA_032468215.1 Stegonotus admiraltiensis
AAGGATGGAAGGCTGAGTCGACCTTGAGCCTGGTGGGACTCGAACTTGTAGTAATTGCAAGCAGCAGATGTTAATAACAGACTACTAGTCTGTTGAGCCACCAGAGCTCTTTTTACTACTTGGGCCTTGGTCACAACACAATTCAAACAACTATTGCTCAGACTCAAATGTTTTCTTCCGAAGAAAGTTTTTTGAGACCGCTTCCATAGAGCACTCCAGGAGAAACTTGTTCTAAATAAGCAAGTTGAGGTTGTGACTAGGCAGGGCCTTTTTCTAATTTCTGCTGCTGCACCTATTGTGGTCCTACTTGAAGGCTGGTTTTGATGACAGTTACCCATGGCTACACTATTGTAATGTGCTCTCAATCACACTGCCTTCAGAGATACAGTACTTCAAAGCCACAAATGATACAGAATGTAGCAACCAGCATTCTGGCAAAGTTGCCAGAAACATAAAACTCTGGCATTGTGAGCACTGCATTTATGCAATCGTATATTAAATCTAGTATCATCACATTCTTTTTTTTTAATGTCCTTTGTAGATATAAGTCACCCACCACAACAAAACATTATATAATACAACTGAGTTCAGTTGGACATGAAAGGACAAGAATGTACTGTAGAGAACTACCTCTTTTAAGATAATTATGGAACATGTTACAGTGCAATCTATATATATCAACTTGAACTTAAACTAGCACTGAATTGTGTTTCATACCCCCTAAGAAGTACCATATGCATATATTTCCAGACTCAGTCAACTAATCTGAGAAACAGTTAAGAATTTTCTTTTAAAATGTAGTTAATCTAATAATATTAGAAGACTTGAAGTAGGTAGGGCATATTAACATTCTATTTAAAGAAAAGAAAGATGGGAATGGAATTGAAAGGAATGCAACTTTTTTAAAATGCAACTTTTTTAATAAGATATTTAAAAGGTTTATAAATGAACAGAAGAATTCTAGAAGCATCATCAGTTCATTTGGAAAATATGGCCAAAGAACAAGGAATTTTCAATATCTGATGGGTTCTTGACTGACATGCCAATCCCTATGCAATTTTATACCACATCTCTATAGATACTAAACATCTTTTACTGTATATTTAGTCTAAGGAAGATATACTTAAACCAGATATTCAAATGTGTTAGAATTCCAGCTGCCAATGATTGTTAACCAAGCTACAAAAAGAATTTTAGCCAAAAAAATCCACAACAAAACTATCAACGGTTGGCAGCACTTTCTTTCAGTGATGATCTAACCATGAAAAACAAATATAGAAAGAAGCCACATTTGAAAAAGTGTTGTGCAATCCTGTATGATATTATAGGCCACTTTACACTACAGTATATTCTTCCAGTTAAAGTCATTACTTTAAACGTTCTGAAACTTGTTAAAGGCAGACACCCAGTACATCTCTAGTTACCACAAATTTAGGCTATAGAGTCTTTTGTAATTTAAGATCTTCTGAAATTATGGTTTAGGAAGTCTATACATGGAGTCTAAACTAAAAAAGGTCATGGCTAAGCTTTCATTTAGAGATTCCCAGAGTAGGGCTCTAAAGGAAGACTTGGCAAGTCAGTCTATAATGTGGAAATAATCTCTTGGGATATCACAAAGCCTTTTGCATGATACATCATTTTTCTACAAACGCTGCTTACCACAGAGGAATATTCCGTTTCCATTCATTGCTATCAAATCCATGTGGCTAGTGCATATTAAACGATATGATCAATTCAATTATTTCTCGGCATTTCCAAATATGCTTCATTTTTAATTTTTCTAATTGTTATAGTAAAACACAGATTTTTTTTTCCTGAACTCAAGGAAGGATAAATGGCAAGAGCCAAGAAAGATATTCCGACTTGACATAGCATTTGATATTTGGATCCTCCCAAAGAAATAAGTAATTGCCATGTACATAGTAACCGAGACTAGTTGCATTGGTCCTAAAGTAAAATATTATCTTCCTATAATATTCAGACAACTCTCATCTGTTGGAAGGAACATAGAAGTAGTCCTTGTTTAGAGACCACATTTGGGACCAGCAACTCAGTCATTAAGTGAAGTGGTCACTATGTGAAACCATGACTGTGCTTGTGATCTTACTTAAGCTTTTCTTTGCTTTACAGGCCTGCAAAAATCATAAATAGTGAAGATTGTAAAGTACTTTTTTAATCACCACTGTAACCATGAATATTTGTCAAAACAAGAGTCACTAAATGAGGACTACCTCTATTTCTAAAAAAATTGGCTCATATTCACAGTAATATAGTCCCATTCAGTTTTTAATTTCTTTTGGCTTTTTGCATGGTCAACAGATAAAAAGGTTTTTTAAAAATAGTCACACTTCTCTTCATATGTTGAATAATATTGGTCCATATACTGTGTCTGAAATCTTAAAGTCTAGCTGCTAGATATATATTTTCCAACTGTGTATCCCTAAAATGTATTGATTGGAAAGCTCATGAATTTGGGATTTTATGTGAACAATAGACATGTATTTTACTGGGTACAATTCTTGATTCACTTTAAAGAAACTAAATCAGGAAACTAATTGTATTTTACTAAATCTACGTTGCTGGAATCTGATTTCATATATATGTGGGACAGTATTCAAAGCTGAATTAACAATGTCAACATGCACTGTTTATATTCTTGAACCGGAGAAGATCCAAGCAATTTTTGATTTTAGAGAGCTATAAAGAGGCACCCTCAAGATTCTTAAAATGTCTTGATTACAGTGGGCTGAAAATAAAATAGGAGTCCAAACTAGGCAAAACTAGGATTTGCATCCTACTACAAGGTATATTTTTGTTACAGTTTCCGGTGTTCTTCCAAAACTCAAAGAAAGCAAAGTTAAAAATGCCCAAGATGCTATCAATAGCCAGCAAGCCATAAACAGTATATTTTTTTCATTTCATGCTTTGTATTGAATACAAAAAAAACTGAGAGAGATAGCATGATCAGAATATTGTTCACTTTACCTCCAAAGGCACTTGGGAATATAATATCTGGCACAGAATGGAAAGATAGAACATTCTTTGTTTGTTTTCTTGTATACAATATTCTAGTTCAACACAGAATGATTTTTCTCCTAGAAAAAAAGTCAAAATCTGACCATTGGTGCAAAATAACAGTCCAATCATTCAGCTATAGCACACATAAAGTCCCTTTCAAACAGATAAACAGATAATTTACTTCCATTTTTATATGCATATAAATGCAACCAGATGATTGTCTGATTGTAGTGGACAATAAAAATAATCCATATTTTAGAAGTCTTATCTTCTAGCATTGAAAAATAATACGTTGCGATGCAAAATATTACTACATATTTATCTCTAAAGAATTATCTTTAAATAATCTTTTTTTAAAAATGTAACTGTTTAACCTGTAAAATGCCTATTTTAAATGAAATAAACGTATTATTTACTTAATCTATCACCTCCTTCTGAATAATGTGATTTAAATGATGCTTGTGGGAACAGCATTTGCTCTATTCTGGATCTTCTGGTGTATATCAGAGTCAAAATACACATCCCTAGTTACACTGGAAAAAAAATGAATCTGTTAGGCAGCAGAAGGGACACGCAAGGATCTACTCCTGTGTATAAAAGGAGAAATTTCTGCCTTCTTCAAGGAGAGAGATGAAAGTCATGTAAATGAGGACATGACATAATATAAGACCTGTATCTCTCAATTCGGAGAACTTAAGGGGAAGATAAGTACATGTACCATTCTGATAGATTCTCATTTATGGTCTCTTCCTCAGTACAATAGTTTACTCACCAAGTACCTTTATCTCAAGTATGCTACAGTCTACAGGTAAACCTCAGCTTACAACCTTTTGTTTAGCCACTGTTCAGTTACAACAGCATTGAAAAAAAAAGTGATTTACAACTGGTCCTTGCACTTATGACCACTGCAGCATCCCCATGATCACGTGATCAAAATTCTGACACTTGTATTTACATACAAATGTGTATGCATATATTTACAATGGTTATAACATTCCCTGATCATGTATTCACTATTTGCAGCCTTCCCAGGCAGATTCCAACAAGTGAAGTCAATGGGGGAAGACAGATTCACTTCATGAATGTATGATTCACTTAACAACTATAGTGATTTGCTTAACAACAGTGCAAAAAGTCCTAAAATTGGGCATGGTTCATTGAACAACTACCATGCTTAGCAACAGAAATTCTAGTTCCAATTGTGTTCATCAATCGAGGATTACCTGTACAAGATTGCAAACTACTGGGGCAAGAAGACAATTTTGAGTTTGTGTATGTGGGTTCCAATCATTCCAAAATTCATCTTAATGTAATAGCTTTATAAATACCTACCTACCTACACCTACACATATACACCAAAAAGATTAGACTATACCCTTTGAAGAATTTCAAATATTCAAATATTTTCATCATATTCCAGCAAACAAGTTGGAGTTGGGTAAGGAAATTTTGGGTAGAGAGCTAATTTCATATTTAAAAGTACATAGTCAGAATTTAAGTAACATGCAAATATGAAAATATTTCCCAAATTCATATTCAGGTCCATCCAGAGCTGTGGTAGTTAAGTTGCATCTAAGACAGTCCTTAAGGAAACTGCTGAGATGAAAGAACCAGCAATCAATTATTGTTCTACTACCTTTTTGAAACATTCTTCACCAAATACTGGTACTTGGATGTACATTAGGGCCAACTCAAGAAACATATTCAAAGCATTAGACACTTGCGTGTATCTGTGTTGAAGTCCCGGTTATTTTATTTAATAACAGGAAACTTATTGTTACCACACACTTTAGTAGTATTTTATCTCTGTGATGCAATTCTATTTCATACATAATTTGCCCTCTAAAAGCTATTTGTCTACCAGACTCGGTGACTCTGACTTATAAGCTATGCTTTCTATTGACCGCGACCTTTCAATAAACAGTAAATAGAACATATTATTCTGAATTAGTTAGCACCCTTTTAAAAAAAGCCATTCACTTGTGTCTCAATCCCAAATGGATACAGATGTTAATTAGTACAATTGCTTAGCTCTGTTTTTCATAACTGACTGAAACACTCATCCTATGAAAACTCAATCTGAAAAGAACGGTGGCGCTCCTTTTGTTATCAGGAAGATCCATCCTTTACATCTTATCTATGTTCTGGCTAAAATAAATGAAAAGCTCCAGCTCACTTGCAGACTGTATAAATCTCACAAATTTACAGCTGAATAACGATTTAAAATAAATCATCTTTCTGGCTATCTAATCACTGTTGCAAACTCATAACTCACTTTTAATATAAGGTAGGAACATTTTCATAGCTATACAATGTTACCTGCCGGGGCTAGAACCATTATTTCAAATACTGTTCTTACCTTTGAGTAATCACATTTTGTCATCCCACCCCCCCACCAGTGCTTACACATCAAACTTCAAGAGTGCCCAATTCTGTGTATGACCAAAGTACCAAGGAACAAAAGGAGACTGGGACAAGAAAAAAGACACAGTCAAATTTAATTTAAAAAAAAAAACTCTGCTTTTTCATAAACAGCAAAGAAAAAGAAACACTTCAAATGCATTCTCCAAACAGCTGAGCAAATAAAATGAAGTTAAGCGTTTACTCCACTCTAGTTTTATTTGATTCCTGCACAGTTCACAAAATGAGCAAACCAGCAATTCAATGGGAAGTGGAATGTGAATTAGGATTAAGCTTTCCTGCAAGTGATTAACACTCAACTAGGAACTACAACCCCAAATATTGGGCTTTGGGAGGCAGAATTTGAATCTGTCACAGCTTACAATAGGCAACTAATATGATACTGGCATCAACATTCCAGTGATTGACTCTTACTTGAAAATTACAGACTATAACTATCAAATACATTTTTAAAAACCTTCATACTTAAGGTTTTCACTTTTATTTTACAGATGAAACAGAGGACAGCTCTGTCCGGGGAGCTCATTTCCTAGTGACTTCACGAACATGAGTATGTATGTGTGCATGTGCAATTTTTATTATAAGAATATTTATGAAGTAAAGAAAAGAAAAGAGAAAACAAAGAAAAAGTCAAAAGTACAAAAAGAAAGAATGAAAAGTAACTTCCAATTTTGTTTTCAGCAATGATAAGTAGAAATACAGACTTACTTCTTACTCTGTGTTACAACCCCCCCCTTTTAATCTATTATCCATTTTTTTTCTAATCATTGAAACTGTAAATCATAAATTCATTTTTTTTCTGTTTCACCCAAAAAAACCCATAAGGGGAAAATGTCAATGTGGTTTTCTTGGTAAGAGTACAACTATTATTTGCCATTTTCTTCTTCTAGATCCCCCACCCCCACTTTCCAACCTAGTTTACAATTCTGGGATTTCCTGGTATCCCATCCAAGTATTAATCACATCCAGCCCTGCTTAGCCAAAGCTAAGAACCTTAGAGAGTCCCAAAGATATTGTTTCCTCTGCTTCATTGTGCTGGGTCTGAGTGGGGAGCTTGGAAGAGCCAACACTGTTAATCTGCCCCAGATATAAGCATGAATTGCTTCCAAAATATTTCCCGAGAGAAAACTGAACCAGCCACCTTATTCAACCTTTCATCTGGGCAAAGTACTCTAGAGAGCTGGCCATGAAATGTGGATCCACCTCACCTGCGGTCTCTTTTGATGGATACAGAGATGAGTTTAGGACCAACTGTACACCCAAAGACTGCATTTCCATGACACACTAAACTGCCAAAGCCATGCATTTTAAACTGATGTCCTTTGGAAATCCAGCCAATATGGAGAAATGGCTTTCTGAACAAACTTTTACCAAATACAAAACCAGTCAATAGGAGAAGGAAAAAGAAACCCAGGCAGGCTAATCCCAGCTTCTTTTTCTCTGGGAAGTCCAGGCAATAAAAGGTTGCTGCAACTTCTATTTATTTTGGGGTTACCTCCTCCAGCAATACTCACTTTCTGCCTGCACTGGCTGGTACATATCTATTTGCCCAGCCATGAGAGAGAGAGAGAGAGAGAGAGAAGGAGGCGGCAGAGCAGAAAACAAAGCTTCATCTTTGAAGTCAACCTAGACCTTCACAAGAACAGCACCTGCTCCTCCTTTGTGACCTCCCTTCAGGGACCTTGAGGATGGAGGCCCCGACATTCCTCTTGTCTTTTGCCCTCCAATTTAGGAAGGCTGTGTTCGCGCAACACCCAGACACTGGGTAAAATCAGAACCATATCCTGTAAGTTAGAAGGTCGTGCGAACGCAGCCAACGGCTAATTCAAGTTTTATAACTCAGCGCGGATTCGCCTCCCTGCACAACAAGAGAGGCTCCAAGGGGGAAGTCGGAGCCAACAGTAAACCGCACACCTAAAATCGCAAGCCGTCCGCGTTTAGCAAAGACGCAGTTGGAAAAATTCGGCTCAGGCATGTCCTAATGCCGGGACGTTGTCCGCATCCAGCCCCTCCTGTGTTTGTGGCAGGCAGACTCACAGGGTGCCAGCCAGCCAGCCAGCCACTCACTCACCGCGCTCAGATGCCTGGCATCTGCCCGCTCCACTCCGGCGATGCGTCCCCAACCCGGCCCGCAGGCAGCCCAAAGCCGGCGGCCAAGGCAACGCCACCAGCTAAATCAGCGGCGGGGCGGGGGCGGGACCCACCGGCGCCGAGGGCGGGGCGTGTTATCCTTTGCGGAACCGGGGTGCCTTCCCTTGGTTATCCCTGCCGCCCGCCTCTTGCCTCCTTCCGATTGCCTCCCCTGGACGAAGACTGGTTTTCTTCCCTTCCTTTAAAGTCAGCGCGCTGCTTAAGTTGAGGCTCGGATTCAATATTGCATTATTCCTGTTCCGGGCGGGACAAGCCAAGACAGGGAGACGGAACCCGGTGGCGGCGCTGGATGCGTTTCAAAGGCGCTCGCCGTCGGGGTTCCCTCTCGCTTGCCCTCCGGGGTTACACACAGTTCGAGGATAGCAGCTGTAGAAAGATAGTAGCCTCTCCCTCCTTCTCCTAGTAAGCCGCCCACCCCTCTTATTGCCAGAGTTTGTCCCGTCCTAGAACTTCCTCGTATTAACACGGAACATAAGACTGTACTCCCGGGCTGGGTGGGTAATCATTGCAATAAAAGTTTATGGAATTCGTTATCGGCTCCAAACCCCGAACGTCACCTAATCAGTCGGTGCAAGGCAGGCTGATGCCGTAACAAATTAGATCTGGCAAATACCGCAGTCATTCCAGATATAAACCATAATAGGTAATATGACCGCGTTAAATGGAGGGCGATAGTTAAAGGCAATTTACGGTAGTCCTACAGCAACTGTATACTGGAAATAAAAATTTAAGACTACCTGGCACAAGGGATAAATCTTCCACATGTTCCTGACACACACACTCTCAGCAGTTCCAGTAATATGGGATGAGGGATGTTGGGAGATATAATTCTGCCCCACCTGAAAGAATACATATTTCCCACCCATTGATTCGGTTTAGGCCATCAGAAAGCTAATTATATTATTCTTTAAAAAGACGCTTAAACATTCAATTCCAAATAGTCTGATCCTTTTTCGTCTTGGTGCCATACAAAAGTATTAGAAATATGAAATTCTCAGTAAAATTGGAGATTCTAGTCCCCATACAACTGAAAACTCAAGATTTGGGGAAGGCTGGAGTGTTTTAAAAAATGGGTTGTGAGAATAAGTCTTTGAACTATGGTAAATATATTCTTGTTCCTAATTCCTCAAATCAATTCTGGTGTTGCTTTTAAAAATGATGAGTTTCTGTTTTCTTTATTTTGAATAAGAGTTTAGAATAACCTGCTTTAGAATTTAAGGCAATACATTTTATTATCTATATGCGCCTAGACAATTGGCCTTTTCCCATTACTGAGTTATTTCTCTCCACTCATCCCTGAAATTGGCAAAAAACATACCGCATCACATCTGCTGCCCACTTTGTTGATCGGGTAGGCTGCCTTTACTGAATCTGTTTTGACTCATTGCCAAATGATTGTCTTGATTCTGCACATGTAGGGAGAGATAAACAAAGCAATTAATCAATACCTCTGATTTTACCTGCTTCCCACTGTTGAGTATTGTCCACCATGCAGAAAAACATTTGTCACAGCACAATACTGTAGAAAGAAGAGTGGGTCTGGCTATGGGACTCTTATCATTTCTAGGCTGTTTCTTTTGCACCAAGGATGTCAAAATCGATTTCATTGAGCGCTGCATCAGGGTTGTGTTTGACCTCAGGGGGCTGTGGTAGGCGTGGCCGTGGTGGGCATGGCCAGCTTGATGTCACTTGTGTCAGGGGTGCCTGTGGTGGCGCAAGCACTCTGACAGCAAAAAGGGCCTCTCGATCTCCGTTTTTGGTTGCAATGGCCTCCTGTAACCCCCTGCCAGCAAAAATGGAGCTCGGGAGGGCCACACGGGCCTTGAGTTTGACACCCCTGTTTTGCACCTTTCTTATACTTTATTCTATTAAAATTTGAGCCAAATAAAGTTTGTAGAAACTTTATTGCAACCATAAAGGAAGCAACCTCACAAACAGCACTTTAATTGTTTAAATTCTTTTGTTTAATTGTTTAATTCTTTTCCCTTCCTTTCTGCCTTTGGGAGATGTTTGTATAGTAACATGGTGAGGTGCATGCAATGAAAACCCCAGACTCAGCAAATAATCCTAATCACTTTTATTTTCTTTCTGATTTTTGTTTTTTCTCATTCATCTGATTCCTTCTTTTCCTTCCTTCCTGCCTTCCTTCCTTCCTGCCTTCCTGCCTTCCTGCCTTCCTGCCTTCCTGCCTTCCTGCCTTCATTTCTCAATCAAATGAGCCACTTTTGTTTACTAATTCAATTTCTCTTCCACTTTTGGGGAAATTTTAGTCTAGACTCCTATTGTTTAGACTCCTATAGATATTCAATCAGTGAAGAGAAATGTGTGTTCATTCTCAGAACAATAGGTGGGTAGACATATTGATATTTTCTTGCATTATGAAACAGCTCTTAGTATCTATCGATCAGTTTCTTGGCGTGAATAGATTTTTTGACACCTTCTCTTTTTTTTTTACCACCATAAACCAAAAAGCTGACAACAACACACTTAGCAGCATAGCACACAATCAATTTTATTTTCATCAGCAACCGGGAAGTTACATAAAGCACAGAATAGTTCTGTTTTCTTTGTTAAGACCAACAGTAAAAAAAAAGGATTTATAGTAAAAGATTAATTTCTGGCTCTTGTACAGTAAGCTAAAATATTCCTCTTGTCAATAAGCAACACATAGGAACGAAGTCTCTGACATCACTTTTCAAAAATTAATTTAGAGACCACTGGGGGGAAAAAGCTTGTAAAACAGTTGTCCTGCTAGATTCACATCCTGGATTTTTAAAGAAATATTTTAGTCCACTGGCAGGTGTTAGACACTTAGACATGCTACAAAGTCTTGTCCCCAACCAGACTAGAAGACACTGTAAATACTGAAAAACAAGACTGCAGGATTTAACAGAAGAAAGATCCTCTCTGCTCCAGGCTATTTATTTTTTTACATTAACTTAGATTAAAAATCCCATTTCGCTGGGATTTCTCTAAGTCCTCTCATCTTTTGTTTAAAGAGCTAGGTATATGATTAAGCAGATGTGGTTACTGCCTTCACATCCATTTTGAACGAAGTGGAGCAACTGTTGAACTAAACCAGAACCAACTGTAGGTGTCCCCATGAGGCAGGGGAATGGGGCATACATTGTGATGCCAGACCTGTTTTTCATGTACTCGTGTGTAATATGGTGGTGCAAGTGTTAAAGAGCAGAGCTTGCAATCGTGATGTCACAATCCAAATTTTGTCATTATTGTGGTTAGGAACAAAAGCTGACAGAACCATCCAAATAAATATTGCATTCTGGAAGCATAGCTTTGTGCCCAGTATCTGAGATCTTGACCTAAATTTACCAACTTATTATCAGCAAACTAACCATGATACCCCATATTTAGGACTATTTATAGTACTGTAAATTACTTGTATCTTTTCTTTTATGTACTCTGAGAGCATATGCACCAAGACAAATTCCTTGTGTGTCCAATCATACTGGGTCAATAAAGAATTCTATTCTGTTCTGTTCTGTTCTGTTCTGTTCTGTTCTGTTCTGTTCTGTTCTGTTCTGTTCTATTCTATTCTATTCTATTCTATTCTATTCTATGTAAGACACTGTATTTTTTTGCCTATGTCAATTGTACATTTATTCATTGGACAAGTAACAGGTTAACCCTGACCAGGATACTGCTTTTCTACTTCCATGTTTTACGGTGTCTTTTAAAATCCAAAATAGGAAGTACAACAAGTACAACAAGGTTGCTTCATGGTCCTATGACTAAGGTATAGTACAACAATATAGTGTAGTATAGTACAACAAGGTTGCTTCATGGCCCAATGAGTTAGGTAACATGAATGCTATCTTTACTGTAAAAGTAACCGCTATTTGTATTGCTGATAAATGTCCACTCTTTCACGACTCTAAATAATCCCAACTGTTTTTGAGTCAATGTTAATTTTTATGAGGGGAACCTAGTACTAATCATCCAATCAGTAAATGAGTTAGCAAATATCTTTTGGGTGACTGTTAACAAACACACTGTAAAATTGTAGGAGGATGGGGGTTTTTTGTTTCCAACTCTCATGTCGTGCCAGGCTTGAGTTCAACTCAGCAACCGAGCCTGAAGATTGCCTGACTCACTGAAAATACAGGCCTTTCCAATTAACATCAGTTTACAAAAAGACCTCCTGTTTTCATCTTCTTTCTTCTCTAACTTAGCCCCCCTCCATATCCAGTCCTAATAGATTCTCCCAGGTCCTTGGGAAGATACTTTACATCTCAGAGTTGGAAATACAGAAAATGCTCTGGGGCGGGGCATTTAGAATCAGATGGAGATTATTCTATTCTTTATTTCCTGGGGCCATACTAGAATGTGATTCTGCTGCCAGATTTCGTCATGGTCAAAGCTGCACCGGCCTTAGATGACTTTATATTTTACTCATAAAAACGTCGCTATTCCTTAGGAGTATCAAAATAAACTTTACAATTAAATGACCTCAGAAAAGGGTAACATTGATCTGAGACTCTTTCATTTATATACATAATAGAAAGTCAGAAATATGCAGGAATTGAAATCCGTGATGTGTAAATAGAAACACGAACTTGAATTTATCACTCTACCCCCTAAAAGAATCATCAAGTTATAGATAACAGATGGGGATATTCATATGTATATCAGTTATACTTGTGAAAATCTAGAATCTGTGTTGAACTTCAAATCCAGAGAACAATTTCTCTGCCAAATCTTGGAAGTTGTAGAACACAACTTGCCTATTACCTTTTATGCCAATAAATGTCTTTCCAGTTACTATGATGGAGAGGCTGAGAAAACCTTGGTGATTGCCAAGAATTGTTCAGCATTCCAGATATAATGAAATTGCCTCTGAGACCATAAGTTAAAATTTAAAAACAGAGAGATGCCAGATGTACACTGCTGGATCAGCTGAATGTATGAATACAGGCTTCATGGTGAAATATTTGGTTTAATTTTTAATCTAGGTACTTTTTAAAAAAAATGTCTCCAAAAAGCAAAAGATAGGTTGGGATGTACAGTAATTGAGAGGTTTGATTCTTGATTTGGAAGGGATCAGCAAATTAGTTACACTAGAGAAATTAGTTACCCTAATCAGTAACGTGATTTCAAAACAGTAGTATAATTTTTGTTAGTGGGGGAGATTCAAATCAGTTCAGATGCTCCAGACAAGTATTCTTAACACAGAATCTCTTCCATCCCATAATTTGTTTTATTGTGTTTATAAAGCGTAAGTAATATGTCATATTATTTTTTCTACCATGCAGTGGTGGGACGCCCCCCGGTTTGGATCAGTTCTATAGAATCGGTAGTAAAACCGGTAGGAGGCTCCACCCACCGACCCCAATGTCATCGTGCACACATGAGCAAAGCAAGTGCGTGGCCCTGTTGTGAACTGGTAGTAAACGTAAGTAGAACCCACCCCTGCTACCATGGTATTTACACAGTGTTGACCAGTGGTGAGATTCTACCAGTTCGCACCGGTCGGTAGAACCGGTTGTTAAGTAGTTAAGCAGTTCAAAGAACTGGTTGTTAAAAGAAATCTCCTTTTGTTTTTTTCCACTTTACAGGGTTAATCCTGTAAGGAACTACAACATTTGGTGTTGTTTCCTAGCCTAATCTTTATTGCCCTGTTTACAGAAACTGCCTCTCCAGCAGTATGCCTAGACTTACTGTCACTTCTGGTTCCTTCTCAGAGGTTTTGTTTTTTTTTTTGCTTGACTTTCTTAAAGGGAAAGGGTTGTGTTAACTTTTTACACCGCTGTTGGGAGGAAATACTCCCCTGTTGGAGTTCTTCCAGCCAGGGTGCAATGATCAGCACTTTGAAGAAATAATTG
>JANHZT010010665.1:18236-36662 GCA_032468215.1 Stegonotus admiraltiensis
TGAGAAGATTAATAGTAATGCAGACTTAGTAACTAGTTTGACAGTGTTGAGGGAATTATTTGTTTAGCAGAGTGATGTCGTTCGGGGGAAAAACTGTCCTTGTGTCTAGTTGTTCTGGTGTGCAGTGCTTTATAGCGTCATTTTGAGGGTAGGAGTTGAAACAGTTTATGTCCAGGATGTGAGGGATCCAAATAGCACAGGACAAAAGGTGTGTTTTGTTGTTTTGGAAGGCACAACTGGATCTGCAGAGCCAAATGTCAAATGAAACTACTTGGGAAAGTCACCTATCCCCAGAGCCATAAACTCAAGTTCACGGACTCAGAAACATGCCACAAATATTTAGCTCACATGTCCTTTATGGGAGTCCTGGGGTCTGTCACATTCCAACCTTGACATGCCACAGCTTCATGCTCCAACTTTAACTTTACACTGTCAGAAAACACTCTATAGAGAAACTTTCTTTTTGTGTGTGTGCTTTTGAAGTGAGCTCCAGAGCACGGCTATCACTGGGGGCTCCATTTGATGGGGAGATTCAGAAATGAGAGCTGAGGGATGAGAGCAAGAAAGGGATCAGACTTTCCCTGAAAATGTCACAAGCATGAAAATGCAATGTAGGAATTATCTTTCACCCCTCCCTTTGGACAGCTTGAATATGGGGGGTGGGGGGAGCCCAGGCCCCATATCCTGCTCAAGCGAAAACAATAAAAAATAAAAAATCACCCGGACTCTTGGTGAGACAGGTTCCAGCAATTCAAAGCAGAGATGATGCAAAACATCTCAGGTTTCAGGTTTCAAGGCTCTTGACTCATGATTACAACGAGTCAGCGGAATTTGCTCTCAACCTCACATTTGGCTTGGGAGCATCTTGCCTGGGGAGTGGGGGGGGGACACACCTCTATTTCCACTGAGAAGTAAAGATCCTAGTTTAGATCTTAAGCTTTCACTCATGCTGGAGTTTGGCAGAGAACCTTCTTGTCTAACTCTGTAGGAAGAAAGTCGTGGGACGGGAGAATCTCACTCTTGTAGGCAATACAGAAGGATGAGGAAATGTTTGCTATTGCAGGGAGTGAGGTGGGGTGGGGGAGAAGGCTTAAGAAGGCTTAATTTAAATATATATATATGCGTGTGTGTCCATGTGGTCAGTAAGAGTTGGCACCAACTTGAGGGCATGCAACCCATCAAAAATATCCATCAACGTACCTCAAACATGGAAACCGGCATTTACTTGGTCACATGCAGGATAGGAGAATAGTTTTAAAGTACAAGAAAGATTTATACAAAATGGTTATTCCCCCACCACACTTACCAGCTCTCATGCCACAAATGTCTAATGTGAATATTTTGGGGGCAGACGAGCAACTTATTTATCTGTTCCGGTGCACTAGCAATTTTGCAGAGTTATTTTTAAGCATCGCACTGTTGAAAATCCACCTATGTGAAATGCAAAAGGAAATGTTACTCTAGTCTTTGAGACTGAATCCTCTGGGCTGACGATCAATTAAATCACATTTATCCTTAATCAAGTATTTTTCTTTTACAGGTTTGCACAATCAAAGTGGAGGCTCCATCTGAGTGTTGCTCCTCATTTTAATTGTGTGAGCATACAGTAGGCAGTTGCCAAATTGCAAAGTTAGAGAAGACTCCCTCCTATTTTTTTTTTCTTTCTTCACAGCATTTTCTGCTTTTACGGATGATGTTGTGGGATAAAAGAGGGTGACTGTGATATATAAATTAATCTGTAATACCTCAAAATGAGCTATTTTATTTCTTGCCCATTTGTAAAACCGAAGCAATTAAGAAATTACTACTTTCATTAACAGTGAGATCACATAAATTGATTGAGCATTTTAGAGACTGCAAAGTTTGAGAATCTCTGTCTTCTCCTTCTTTTTCTTGTGTAGAAACGCTGACCAGGATTCTACAAATTTGCTATTAATGCTTCAGAATGCTAGCCTCAAACTATATTCACATAAAGATACCCTAATGATTCAACATTACATAAGAGCTGAAGAAGCTTCTTGAATGAGAAGCGAAACATCTTCAAAGAAAAACCAGAAAGTCCAGTTGCCTCTTTGGGACAAGCATGGCCTGGACGACTGAGAATATCCATAGACATTAAATAAGAAGTTTATTCAGATTGTTTTCAACTATGACTGTTAGCTTACTGACCATCTAAAGTTACAATGGTCGCTTTTCCCCATGGTCATGTGACCGAACTTTGGGTACTCAGCAAACTGGGCCACATTTACAGCTATTTGCAGTATCCCACAGTTACATTTAGTATTACAGTTATTAGTATTTTGCGATGGTTTTGACAAACTGGCATTTATTTCCGAGTTTTGGCAAACTATGCCCATAGCAAGCCATTGGTTCTCTTAATGACCACTGTAAAAAGGCTGCAAAAGCAGGTTGGTTATGTGACCAATCTATTTTATGACCATCATGACTGACAATCGTGATGGGTGTGTTTCCTTATAGTCATAAGTCAGGGACTACCTGTATCTACAAAAGACCAATGGTAACTCAAATAGTGTCACACTGAATCAATTCTGTGAAAGAGACTACATATTCAAACTGAAGGCCAGCAATCTGAGCAACCAAGAAACTGAGAACATAAGCAAAGGGCTTGATAGACCCCTTACACAATTATTATACAAATTCCCCCCAGAAACAGAAATTTAGATTCACAACTGGCTCCAGTTAGAAGCTGATATTTTGATTAACCTCCCAAATGGCAGTGGTGCCTTCAAGGTAAATTGAAAATAATATCTACTTCAGTGGTGGGTTGTCCCCGGTTCGGACCGGTTCGCAAGAACCAGTAATAAAACTGGTGGGAGACTCCGCCCACCACACCGGATGTCATCATAGGCGATCTGCGCAACACGCGATCCCATTGCAAACCGGTAGTAAAGGTAGGTAGAACCCACCCCTGATCTACTTGCTCAAAGGCATTCTTTTAAATTTCATGTACTGCTGGCATTAAAAACTACTCTCAAAGCATGCTGCTCTGGCTCCATTGCCTAAGATGGTCTGTACTCTGGAAATTTGATGCTGAAAAATATTGCCTGGGCCATTTCACCAAGAAAAAGTGAGCACCGCAGCTACACAGGTAATTCAAGTCAGGACTGTGATCTGTAACAGACTTCGCAAAACCCTAAAGACAAACACAACACTATCTGTCCACGTAAAAGAATCACTCACTTTTCACTGGAAATCTACAGATCCATCAAGTAGGGATTTCCCAATTTGCACGCAATCACTTTGACAGTATTGCATTACAATAAATTGAGACAATGTTCCATCAATATTCTATTCCCAATCTTAGGCCAGCAGGTGCTTGAGACCTGAGCATCTCAAATCATTCAATGTGTCCATCTGCTGCAAATGGCTGTTCTGGAACAGGCTGCCTCTGATGACAGAGCCTTAGGATTGCAAACATGGCATGGCACCCTCGCCCGTCCCCCCCCCCCCCAAAAAAAAACCCTCCCTAGAAATCTCCTTTTTTTCAAAGGAGTGTATTGGTTGTGAATAACAAACTTGCTGGGGGGGTTTCTCCTGCGCTTTTGTGGAATTGCATGATTTACTTAGCAGGTATGACACTCGCAGCCTGAGTAACATTAAAACCTGCCTTTAGCGTGTCCAAATATTACTTACTTTCTGCAAATCTAGTTTTATTTTAATCCATCAAGGCCACAGTGCAGAGATATTGGATGTGGCGGCAAGGGGACCTGGAGAGGAAGAGGCCATTACAAATTCGAGACCTCTTGCCTTTCCTGACTGCCAGACACATAAATCTCAGGTGGATGTTTCCAGAGGGACAGTAAATATTGGGAGGGGGTGTTTATGACCCCCTGAAGACTCTTGAATGCCATTTGGTTGTTGTCACTAGCTGCTTATCATCCCCTGAGGGAGCCTAACAATGCAAAATCAAGTTCATGGTGCACCAAAGAGAAAACAAAACATATTATATACAAACAGAAAGAGCTTTTTTTTCTGAAGAGGAGAGGTGGGGTTTATTTGAAAAGTGAACACTCAGCACTGCCCTGGCTTCCTGCAAAGGGAAGAGTGGACAGGAAGTCCCTGTTTCCTGCCTGTACAGCTTGGCTCCTATCTGATCAGAAAACAAACATTGTTTTGATTAAACAAACAAAAAGGGCCAAAAATTCACCTCCTAGGTCAACACAAGCATGAGGGAAATTAGGCCAAAAAAAGGGGGAGTGGGGGAGACCAACTGAAAAAGAAAACAAAAAAACAAGCTTATTTTTAAAAAAAAATATGTTTTCTTTTATTGTTGTCTCTCACGCCTTAGGCACTAAAATTCCACATGGATTCAAGATAGCCTCCTTCATCCTGTTTCAAAGGGATGGTCATCTTAGTTTATTGCTGCAAAATCCAGAATCTTGGTTGTGAAAGTCTAATATTTTTACTACAGGTTAGCTTTTTTTCCCCCTAGAAAACCACTCCCTTCTTTCCCCAATGCATATCCTGAGATGAGAGTATATAGACATACTGTACGTGGTGAATTAGGAATCAGCGTAAGCAGTGATGTCAGAGAGAAATGAATTGCACCAGAGATAGAAAGTGATAATGACCCGCTGATACTACTAATTAACAAAACATCCTGACATTGTTGGGGTTTTTTTCCCCTTGGTGGGCTGATGAAAACATCTAGTACGATAAGACATTTCAATCTATGAGTTTAAGCCTTCAGGAACACTCATCTTTTAAATTCTTTACATAGTGACATCCACATGCTCGTACTGCCAAAATAATTTCATGTTCCACTAAAAGAGGTTCTATTTTTAAAAAATCCCATTTTTGTCAAAAGAAACATAGGCCCAAATTAGATTATTGGTTCATTTAATTTAATACTATCAACAATGTTGGACTGCAGCTTTCTAAAAATTATTGGAACTTGTGGTGGAATGTCTAACAAAGTCTGGGGACATAGGGGAAGAAATAATGGAAAGGGCCATTATAGAAGGTAGTTGCATCATTATAGAAAAAATAGCTTGGTCTAGGACCAAGGGGAGAAACATAAGAAAGAGAGGTTTAAGGTGATCTAAAGAATTGCTTTGGCAGGCTTACAGAGAGCCACAGAGATGAATGTCAGCCCTTTGAGGCAAGGCAGGAAACGGGGTCCACAAATCTGATTGAGACTACTTTATTGATACAGGCAATAGTAACAGAATCTTAAAATCAGAATCTGACTAGGTTCTCCCCTCCCTATCTCTTATAATAAGAGTAAATTAGGGAGAGGTCAACCTGAGCTTTTGAGCTTTGTTTTCATGCTTTAGCTGTGGCCTGAGCTTAAGCATGCTTTTATTTATGTAACTGCTGCTGACTCTGCCTGGCTTCCGAAGGTCATCTCCATAGCTCTCTACACTCCCTACGAACAACAAAAGGTCTTTCTCAAAATACAAGTGGCTTTTGCTTCCTGAGCTTCCCAGTCCCACAGGGCTTGACTCAAAAGGGTGTCCAGGCAAAGTTCAACCTAGAGATGTAGAGATGGGATGATTTAGGTATCTCACGTCTACTACTGTGGTTCTGCTTCGACATTGTATTTGGGTTATTTTAAGCTATGGCCGTACATTCTAAACATGATGACTCAAAATAAGTCAAGATGGATTCAATGATACATATGTCTGTCTATATAATTGCAGTTTTGTTTGCCTCACTGTAATCTTTCCTTTCCTTTCCTTTCCTTTCCTTTCCTTTCCTTTCCTTTCCTTTCCTTTCCTTTCCTTCTGCCTTTCCCTTTCCATTCCAGTTCACTCTCCACTCCACTCCATTCCATTCCATTGTAGGATACAATTTTTTTTTTCTTCCATTCAAGAGAATTACCAATGGCTTTGGATATTTTTTCTCTCTTCTTGGAGGAAGAGGCAGAAGTTGAAACCATTTTAACTATATATATATATATATTAAGACTGTAGGTGCATCTGTCACAACACTGCAGCAGCAGCAGCCACAGTCATCCCATCATTTACATATGATAATTTGCACAATTTGCTCCAACTATTCTTAGCTTAAACTTATTTTTAACACCAGCCTGGTGCCAGCTGTAGTAGAAAGCAGCACCCATGAAATTTAGGCTTGACTGAGAAGGCTGTCTTCTCCTGTAAGGTTTGGAGGTAGAATAAGTATGATGGGGTGGGGGAGTGAACAGTTAACGGCAAACAGACAAGAGAAAGCTGGGAATGAGAAAATACAGGTCTGTGCAGAATTAAGCAGAAGAAACTTTAAAAGTTTGGAAAAGAAATATTAGCAGCAGGAGCCATGGTTTTTTTTTTTTAAGTAGAAGATCTGGAAGTCCACCTATGTGACTTCTAGCTAGATAAACAAACATAAAGTAATTGCTGAACCACCTCTGCCAGGCTAGGCAGAAGAACAGCTTGGTCTAATATAGTTTCCGATGCTGTTCTGAGTGAACAGCCTTACTTTTAACAAAAAAAGGATAAATAACCCAAGACATATTCCTCCAGCTAGTCCTAAGCTGCTGCATCCTGGACATACCCCATCACTTTCCCTTTTTGGAGTTAATAATATTATGCAAACTTCAGAAAGAGAGTAAAAATAGGAAAGTAGAGAAAGTCAGGAGGAGATAAGTAAAAGAAAAGGAAATATAGCCCCATCTAGTTCCCACCGACAGCGTGCACTACATCTCTCTATACCATTTTGTCTTTGTGAACCATCCTTGTTTCAACCACACCCATACACTGCTTCATTTGTTCTCACTTTTGCTCTTTGTTCTCACCTCTTTCTTTTTCAGAATTCTTTCAGCTCTGCCAGGTCACAATTTAGTTAGCCTTCCTCTTCCTCGTGACCTATTCACTTTTTCTAACGTGAATTTGTTTGAAAATTTGATTGATTTCATTCCATCTCACTATATGGCCACCTCAGTCTACTGGTGTCATGCTGGTCACTGATATTCAAGTCACATTCATTCATCCTACATTCATCCTTGACTCTCTTTCTTCTTGCTTTATCACACAAACATACAGGTTCATTTGCACTGTATTTTACTTACTTTTATATTCCTCTAAGTCAGGGGTGTCAAACTGAATTTCTTTGAGGGTCGGATCAGCATTGTAGTTCTCCTCCATGGGCTGGCGGGGGGGACAGATACCTCCTGCAGCCCCTGCTGGCCAAAACGGGGTGTGGGGGTCTGTGTGTGGCCCCCCATGTGCCTTGTTTTCACCCTCCATGGCCTCCTGCAGCACCCTGCCGCCCATTTTCGTCCCTGTTTTCAGGCCGTTTTCGGCCTGTTTTCAGCTGGCAGAGTGCTGCAGGAGGCCATGGTGGGTGAAAACGAGGTGGGGGGGTGCACGCAGCCCATTTTAGCCACCAGAGGCACCATGGGCCGGTCCTTTAGTATCTCCAGGCCAGCCACACAGGCTGGATTTAAGCACTCCGTGGGCTGGATCCAGCCCGAAGGCCTTGAGTTTGACACCCCTGCTCTAAACATATCCAGTTTTTAGTCCCACAGTGGGCAAAAAAAATGCTCTTATACAAAGCCATTTTCTTCTTCTTCTTCTTCTTCTTCTTCTTCTCCTCCTCCTCCTCCCTTTCCTTTTTCATCTTCTCCTCCTACTTCTTTTCTTTTTTTCAGACATACCCTCATTCCTTGCAAAAGGCATTTGCTACTACTACCATCTTTAGTGTTAGTTAAGTCCTAACATTTCCATCCTTAGTAAACATTCTACCAAGGTACACAAACTTAGCGACTTGCTTTAGTTTTTCACTATTGACACATAACTTGCAATCGTTGAAATTACAGCTCATGTCCTGCTATACTGTATCCTCTATATAAGGACTCATGAACTCAATTTATAACACATCAACTAATAAACATTCGGGAAATACTGATCTCTTTTACATTCAATTACTGTTATCAGATCAGTACAAAATAGTTTTGCTGAATGAGACTAAATTCTTTTAGGCTGTATGCAAAATTAGGCAGACTAACTGCTCACTGATAATCCACCACCAATCATAACATATTATTTTGTCTGTGTTTTTTACTTTTTACTATTATTGTTTTTTAAAACTTTTACCTATTTGTAATGCTGGTCTGTGACCATAATAAAGATTAATTTATTGCAATCACTCACTTCATTTATTCTGTCAAACACAACTATGTTGGTCTTTTAACAAACTAATTTTCAGGTTATATTCCTTGTTGCTGCAAATCATTTCAAGTTATATCCATGAAGACATTCAACAAATGAGAGGACACCACACATCCAGGAGTGAAATTCAGCAGGTTCTGACAGGTTCTGGAGAACCGGTAGCAGAAATTTTAGGTAGTTTGGAGAACCAGCAAATACCACCTCTGGCTGGCCCCAGAGTGGAGATTTTGCAATATCCTTCCCCCAGGAGTGGGGTGGGAATGGAGATTTTGCAGTATCCTTCCCCCTGCCATGGCCACCAAGCCACACCACAGCCACCAAGCCACGGCCACAGAACCGGTAGTAAAAAAAATTGAATTCCATCACTGCATACATCCCTAATCAATGCTGAACTATATGTTCAGCATTGCATACTTTACTTCCCTCATAAAACCACCCTGCACTTTCCAAAGTTGTTTACTGCTACCTTTCATACTGTTTCTATCAAAACTGTCCCAAACACCTTTGCAGGCTTACTTAATAAATAAATATCCCTGTAGATTTTGCTTTCAACCCTTCAGTCCTCTCCCTTGTTATCTTTCCACAGTCATTCTAGAAGTAAATAATATTTGTATTTTAGCATTTCTTCAGTTGTACCAACTAGTCCTTCAGTTTTATATATATTTTAACATTTATGCAGTATTTATTACATTTTTTATTAATGTTTTGTCTCCAACATCCTCATTTTTCTTTACAATCTATTAAATATGCCTTCCAGCATTCTCTCACTTCATCCCAAAACTTCTCCTTTTAATTCCATTCATGATCCAGGGAGATCCTTGTTCAATCTTCTTTCATTCATTTCCCAACTTTTTTTTCTTGCTTCCATCCAAATCACTCTGCAATTTGCTGCATCTATTCATCATAACCATTCCTTGCTGTTCTAAGGACATTTTTCAAAGCTGCATTTTATTATATATACCCATTATACAATATTGTTTTCCCATTTTCACTTTTTGCAGTAATCATTCTCTTACATGTAATTGTTTCTCACCTCCAGCCTTTTTCATTTCATCAGTCTCTAGATGTTTTCCTATTTTTGTTCCAAAGCTTTTTCATACTTCCCATTAACTTAACTTCAACCACTTCTACAACACTATTTATATTTTGTTCCAATCAGCTGCCATGTTCTCTTTCCTTATGTCCATATTCAATGTGTTATATTGGAAGAGCAATCAATTGCCTAATATTTTTTCATAAAAGGGCCAGTTTTCTTTGCATTCCTTCTATGTTCCTTCTTGTCTTTTTCACCACTTTCATTTCCTTCTATGTCTATTGTCCCCAAGATCCATTACTGACGTGACAAAATAATGGCGTCTTCCACATTTTTATAGTCTTAGTTTGTATTCTGCACTCATTCTCATCATGTTCAACTCATCTAGTCATTTCATCTAACACAATAATTTTCTTCATTTTAACTGTAGCAATTTAGAAAGTTTTACAATTTATTTTCAAAGACTTTCCCTGGTTCTACTATTACACTATCTCCATTCACTGCGGCATCCTATCACCAATCTATGAATTCCTAGTTTCATCCACATTCACAATAACTTAATTGACCCCTTTCATTCATAATGAAGGTATAGGCTTATACCGTCATTCAGAGTCTCTGGAAATCAGGTGGCATATAGATTTAATAAATTACTATATATTCATATTATTATTGTACATGTAATCATCCACTCCACAAAAAAATCATTCAGATCTTACATTTCTCTTTTTTCTTAGTTTCACAGACTATCACTGGATTTATTTTTCTTTCATTTCATCTGTTAATTCATACCCTTTATCATTTACTCCTCACATTCCAAACCACAATGCTCCATATGCTATAGTAATTGCCAGATGGACCCACAATTGAAGATTTCTGCTGCCCACCATAATTGTGGTCAATCAAGTCTTCTTGGTAAAATAGAGAAGGAAGTAGCTAGCTTGCTAGCCTCAACTGCAACCATGTCACAGATGAGATTCCCAGCTAATGGTAAGGACAGCACTGCTCAGTTTTGGAACTTTTTGGCCAGGATGCCATAAGCACAACCAAAGCTCATTTTTTCCCCCTAAACATGCTCATATTATAGTAGACAAACTAGGATTTCTAGTCTGGCAGTTGGCTGAGGAATGTTCTCCCATATCAAAGCTATGGATGCAAGGATCAATTAGATGAGTGGATTTCTTGTTAATGTGCTACATTTCTAAGTGTGTAAGAAGTTTATTAGACACAGTCACACACTTTGATGTTTTGTATTCTTGGGGGATTGCACTGGGTGATATTTCTCAACAGTTCTGAGTTACAAGTAACATAGAAACATACATAGTTTTGCCATGCCTTGCAGAAAGTCACTGGGGCCAGCCTACGGTTCCGCCATATTTTTCTGCTGACTTCAGATATATCCAGATTGGCAACTAAAATGGTGGAGGCTTCAAGTGGTTGTTGAAGATGGGTTACTGCTTTTAAGAAAGAGCAATATGAGTTGGTGAACAAACCTGTACTCTAAGCAGTATTTATACTGATCAAGAGAGCTGCTGGATGCAAGCCAAAGAACCATGGTGAAGACCAGGAGAGGATGAAAAGCAACAAGGGACAATAACTAACCAATGCAGAAAGCATGGTGGGTGCCAGAAGATGATGAAAGAGAAGATCAAAGGTTTCATCAAGCAGAAAAAAAGCCAGCTGCTGTTTTGACTGAGGCAACAAGGAAACTGCCACCGTTCTCTGTAAGCCTCTTCCTAACTCTAAATTAGGAAATAGGCAGAGTTAGAAATAGAATAGTGCACGCATGTTAAGCTCGCTTCATAATCTGCAACCATATGCTTAGTGAGGCTGCGGATGCTCTGCCTTGAATACAGAAACAAAAGTGCTCTTAGCAAGACAAGTTTAAATCTCAAGCCCTGGACAGAGATGAAGGAAGGAGAGCTGAAATGATCATGGCAAATAATATTTATTTGATTACTTTTCTATCATTTATTAAGAAATGTTACTGGGAAACTGAAACCAACAATGTTGACCAAAAAAAAAAAAATCCCCAGCAATTTGGTTGCTTGGTTGCCTAGTTGTTGAGGAAAGAGAGTAAAAAGAAGTGGAGTCTTGTGCTGAATGTCAATGAAATCCTCATAATTCATTCACACACCCCATGATGAATCAAAACTTGGCACTGTTAGTTAGAGGACACAAGTGACATTTCATGCAACAAGTGACACAAAACAATGGTTTATTGCTAAATATATTCATAATGTTCTTATCAATGGTGCACTCCCAGCCTCTTCTCAGCTATACATCCACTTTTCACATCATTTTAGGTATATACTTTTAAATGTTCTTTGTGGATTTGAGTGGATGGCAATCACTAGTCCTCCTCCTCCTCCTCCTCCTCCTCCTCCTCCTCCTCCTCCCATCTTCTTGCTTCTTTGCTGTTCTAATCCAGTCTTTTTCTGGTGATATATTTACAAAACCATAGGGAAAGTGCAACACAACCATATGCTCTGACTGCCAAACTTCTTCAACACCCAGATTTTCTACAGTCACGTTACTCTGTTTCAGGCTATTCTCTTCAGCACGACTACCACTGACATTAAGTGGTGTAGGGTTCCAGCCTAAGCAACGGGTTGGACTAGAAGATCTCCAAGGTCCCTTCCAACTCTGTTATTCTGTTTTAATTTCTGTCTGTCTAATTAGTAGTAGTCTGTTTTTCCCCTTCTCTAACATAAGAAGTTTCAAGGTAGCCTCTTCAGTATGAATGATACAGTAATTACTCTCTAACTAATCTCCTCTACAGGTTGTCAGTCCTATTATAAAAAACAGCTCATCTTTCTTTTTCCATAGTGTGGGCAACAAGCTTCCGAATTAGCTGTTTCCATGCTAATACTTGATGGTACAACAGGAGAGTGCTCTTTTTGAAAATAATGAGAAAATTTCTGTATTCAAGTAGTATAAAATACAAGTAAAACAGAATAAGTAGATCAGAGGCACACTAGTAAAATGTATAAATAGCAACACTAAAGTCGCTATTTTGTGCAACACCCAAGTTGAGCAATTTACATTTTTGAAAAACAGAAAGAAAAAAAAATGTGTTGAAACACATGCTTTCCTCCTGAAAAATCCAAATGTGGACACTTAACCTCCCGGCCTTCTTGTTTTTAAAAAAATGCTGCTGCTTCTCTTTCAAATTATACTTGTACTTTATTTTAGAGGAGAAAAAAATACCAAAAAAACAGAGCAGGAATATTGCCAAAGGGTAGTTTCTTGTTTGCAAAAGACTCTGCCTTTCAGGAAAAAAAAGGTTCTGGGATATCCTTAATTTCTATCCCTCCTGCCCGATTTTTGTGTAAATCCCACTCCTTGTGATTTATTGGCAAAACCATGATTAAGATTTATTGATGGTACTCTTTCACATTTTTAAACGGAAATCTAGATCACAGGAGTCTAGAGCAGATTTACCCATGACAGGACAATGCACAACAATTCTGGCACCTAGTTACTAATGAACTACATCTCCCAGTATTCCTCACCACTGGCTGTCAAGCTCGTTGCTGCATTAAATATGGCAGAAGCTACTCAGCATGTTAAAAATCTTTAATGCACACCAGATTGAGGCCACATAAATCAGCTGATTGCCATCTGCCAAACCGTAGGAGGCAGCCCAGTGTTATGCCTTCTGCCATTTGAATGTGTTGTCCCACCTTTTCCATGGTTAACAGATGCTTTGTTCTATTTTTTTTTTTATCCAGTGTAATCTGGCAATTCGCTATTGTCTTCTTGGGCATTTCTACCCTGAGAAATCTTAACTCCCAGTGTTGCTACTCTGCTGGCCAGTTACGCCAAAAGTCAATTGAGTCATTTGTATCCTATTTGATACAACTTTTAAAAAGGGGGTTCGTGTCCATCTTTTTACATTATCAAGTTTCTTACTTTAATAAGTTAGATTTTAAAGACATGAATTAGTTGGAAGGAGGAGAGGAATTGTGCCTTTCAACAGTTCAGGTTGTTGGCAGTGCAGTATTATCTTTATTATCACCTTCAAGGTTGTTTTTCAAAAATACATGAAAAGTCATTGATGGCTTTACAGTAGATTTTCCGCAACTTTCTGCAAAATTTATTTCTCATATAGCTGTTCTCTTCCCACACACTTTTTCCTCCTGTATCGGCATATCTGTTTCTTACCCAAAGGTTTGGGTACCGATATCCAAATACAAAATGCGTGCATGCCATCAGCTATGAAAAGCCCACGCAAGAAAGAAAGGAAGAAAAAGAAATGCTCACCTTTTCCATTAACTTCCACCCTCAATAACAATAATAAAAGTACTTTTGCCTTTCCCCACTGAATTAGCACAGACATTTTAATCAGGGTAAAGAGGGATTTACATATGGGAATATCTTCCCTTTATCAGACACAGTATGTCTGACACAAGAGGATTTTACAACTGACGATTCGTATCTGAGCACAAGCTGTCACTTGTGAAATCACTTCTGACTGTTATCAGCCTGAAATCACTCATGATGATTGCAGGTCAAGGAAGTTTCTGGTTTTGCCCATGTAAAAGGAAAAAAAAAATTGAGGTGCTTGGTGATTGGAGCAGCAGTCTAGCCAAACAGCCCCAAGATAAAGATAACCATTGGAGACCATCTGAGTGATGGAGAAGTTAGTTTTAGAATTGCAAATCTCAACCTTTTTCCTTTTTTGTCTTATTAGCAAACTGTATCTTCCAGCAAACAATGCCCTAATGAGCCCATGGGATGGGGAGGGCAAGCTGAAAGACACAGCACCTTGGTCAGCAACTTCTCTATAGTTTTCCCTGCCCTTTGGGGACACCTTTCCCCAGAGATCTGGCAGATCCCTCCTTGCTTTCTGGAAGGCTTCGGAAAGCTGGCTCTTGCGCACAAGCCTTGAGACAGGCAGAGTCCAGAGCCCATTAAAATGGGGTACCGATCTATTGGAGAGTGCTGCCATGAGGTACCATGAGTTTTATATGAGTTTTTTTATTTGGATTTTTTTTGTTAGTTTTAAGATAAAGGTAAAGGTTCCCTTCGCACATATGTGCTAGTCGTTCCTGACTCTAGAGGGTGGTGCTCATCTCCGTTTCCAAAGCCGAAGAGCCAGCGCTGTCCGAAGACGTCTTGGTGGTCATGTGGCCGGCATGACTAAACGCCAAAGGCATATAGAATGCTGTTACCTTCCCACCAAAGGTGGTCCCTATTTTTTCTACTTGCATTTTTTACGTGCTTTCGAACTGCTAGGTTGGCAGAAGCTGGGGCAAGTAACAGGAGCTCACCCTGTTATGCGGCACTAGGGATTCAAACAGCTGAACTGCCAACCTTTTGATCGACAAGCTCAGCGTCTCAGCCAATGAGCCACCACATCCCTCTTTAGTTTTACTATTTTGTATATCCTGCCCAGAGTTCTTATTACAAAATGGGAAGCTACATAGCACAGCTCCCCACTTGGGTTGAGGAGAGGTGAATGGGCTCCCCAAATGACTCATCACAGCCCCTATTTTCCTCTAGAGCTACAGGTAGTTCTTGACTTAAGACTACAATTTTACAACGCATTTGCCATAGTTGTTAAGCAAATCACTGCAGTAGTTAAGTGATCATTAAGCAGTCATTAAGTGAATTTGGATTTCCCTATTGACTCTGCTTATCAGAAGCCAGCTGGAAGGTCACATGATCCCAGGACAATGCAACTGTCATAAATATATGCCAGTTGACAACCATCCAAATTTTGATCATGTGACCATGGGGATGTTGCAATGGTTGTAAGTTTGAGAACTGGTCATAAGTCAACTTTTTTCACTGTGTTGTAATTTCAAAAGGTCATTAAACGAATGGTTATAAGTAGTACTAGAGCAGATTCTGTGGTAGCTCCATGGGACTTACCTGATTTGAGACCTGAACTACACATTATTTCCTTTTAGCATATACAGCATATTTGTTTGAAACAGTTTGTTGATTGCGATGTAAAATAAACTGGCTTTACTATCAGTACTTGAATGATACAAAGACCCTCAAAGTAGGGGGATTGCTTCTTTGTATCAGTCATTAAAACATACAGCAACAAACAATAAAAAAGCAGATTACAAAAGTAGATTTGTTTGGAAAGATCCACCGCAGCCTAATCACATTTAACTTATTGGGGTTTTTAAAGGATTAGAAAAAGAATCATGGAAAATCTGATCCTGTAGATTCTAGGGATGCCACACAGGATAGGGTTTTCCAAATCTAAAGAGCTACCACAAAAAGGCAATTTAAATACAGCCCTTTCCCATATTTCAGCCCAGGAGGGCAACCAGGATTAGCCTCTGATAATGATCTTAGAATTTAGGAATATGGCAAACCTACAGATGAACTGAGAAGCCAGTGAAGACTGCAACAATGGTTCTAATCAATAGTGATGTTTCTGGACTGTCTTCAAGGGCAGGCCCACAAATACTATGCTGGAATTTATTTATCTGTATCCCACTTTTATTGTTTTTACAAATAACTCAAGGCAGTGAGCATATCCATACACTTTCCTCCTCATATTTTCCCCACAACAAGCCTGTGGGGTGAAATGGGCTGAGGGAGAGTGACTGGCCCAAATTCACCTAGCTGTCTGGCTTTCATAGCTAAGGCCAGACTTGAACTCATGGTCTCCCACTTTCTAGCCTGGTGCCTTAATCACTAGACCAAACTGGCTCTTTTGAAGCTCAGCCAGGTGCTTACCTGCACAAATTAACCATTACCTCTGTTTTGTCAGGACTGAGCTTCAGTCCTGGCCCTTATCCAGTCCACTACCACACCCAGGCACTGATTAAGCAGCATTTCCACTCCCTTACCTATATTTGATGAAAGAGAGAGATAAGAGTTCTGTGTCATCAGCATATTGATAGCACTTTCCTCTACATCTCTGAATTAATCTCAAGCAGCAGCTTCATGCAGATACAGAAAAATATGGGGAAATCAAGAAGAACACCGAAGATCCTCACAGTGTAAACACCGGAGTTAGAAGTCATCCAGTGCCACCTTTTGGAGACAGCCAAGCAGCAGGGGTGAAATCCAGCAGGTTCTGACAGGTTCTAGAGAACCGGCAGCGGAAATTTTGTGTAATTCGGAGAACCAGCAAATGCCACCTCTGGCTGGCCCCAGAGTAGGATGGGAATGGAGATTTTGCAATATCCTTCCCTCAGGAGTGGGGAGGGAATGGGGATTTTGCAGTATCCTTTCCCTTGAGTGGGGTGGGAATGGAGATTTTGCAGTATCCTTCCCCTGAAGTGGGGTGGGAATGGAGATTTTGCAGTATCCTTCCCCTGCCATGCCCACCAAGCCACGCCCACAGAACCAGAAGTAAAAAAAAATGGATTTCACCACCGCCAAGCAGGTCTAAATGGGATTACAATCTGTTTCACCTACACTTAGCTCAATCACGTATTTCAGAAAAATGCCACAATTGCAGAAATAATACTGAAAGCTACCAAGAAGTTCAGAAAAGTTAGTTAATTTTGCAAATTGTTTCCTGGATGAGATTATCCTACACAGTGATCACAAATTTCCATACCAAAATCAGACCTCTGAGCAGATTTGAGAAATCAGTTTATCCCAAACATGATAGACTGAAATCTCTGATCTGTTATCACAGACTTAAACACATTGACCAGAGACATAATTTCAGGAATGGTGTTCCACACCAAAGGAATCCAATTGTTACTTTTCAGGAGTGGTCTCAATGATACATCTTTTAATCAAGGTGAAACTCATCCTTTTACTAAGAAGGATTAATAATCTTCTGGACCCAGATCCAATAAGCCATGAGGAGGTTGAGAATTTAGTAAATACATGGTTAGTTGTAATCTACCAAGCCTATCGGCAACATTTTTAATTCTTTCCAAGCAACAGTGATCTTTAAAAATCGTATCAAATAATGTTTACAAACATAATAATCAAAACTATAGAATGTAAGCTGCGAGGAATATAGTTCCTACTGAATCCAGAACTCAGAAGCTACAATTCACTTTTTGCCTCTGGGGTCATGATTGAGTAACTGAATAGTTCTCCATGGAAGTTGGGGTTGGCTCAGAGATTGTCAACTGGTGGCCTTTGGAGAGCTTTTGCCTAAGACAGTGGTAGGCAAAGTTGGCTCTTTCACACCCTGTCAATTCTGGGAGTTGAAGTCCACAGGGTGTGAAAGAGCCAAGTTTGCCTACCACTGGCCTAAGATGAAGTCATAGTGACTTTAGAAAGCTGATCTGAAGACATTTTTAAAAAGTATATTACTAATATACACTTAGTTTTCCAGTATATTACTAATTTAACACTTACTTAAATGGCACTGGGTGATTCTAATATGTTTGCCTGCTTTTCTATTTTAAAAGTCAAGAAGAATTTTGCTAAAACTCCATTATTTTTGCAAATAATTGTTTCAATACTAAAAAAAAGGAGTCAAGAAATGCTCCTCCCTTATGACCAACCCTCATCAAATGCCTTTTGACACTTCACTTATGAGATTCTCATATGTCTCTATTCAGTTCTCAATAACAGGGTTTCAGAATGTCAGCATTTCCTGTAGTTTGGGTTTCCATCCTAACATGGAGCATGGCTGGAATAAATATTTGGCACTGGGCACCATCTTATCAACAGGCACATAAATTGACGGAAGTTCAGAGAGGAGCAGGAGAAGCAATCAAGCAGCTGGAAGGGCTGAGATAGGAGTAGAGATTAAAGAGCTGGATACTTAAGGGGGGAACAGCTTCCAGAGGGGGTGGCAATGCTATCCTGCTGCTGTAAAAGACGATAAAATATACGGGCATTTTAAAGACCAATTAGTATGCAAAGAGTTGATCTTTCATAGCCTAGATTTCACTTCTTCACTTGAAGTTCACAGAAATTTCTTCTACTACCAATCCACACGTCTTTAACATGCCATAACACTTTTCCTTATTTTAAATTGACAGGGTGGCTGTGAAGTGCTTTGCTAACAAAGAAATTTGTCTTAAAACCAGGCAGTCACTACTTGAAGTCAAGGCTACTACATACAGCTCCTGAGTTCTCTGATGTTTCCTCCAGAATATCTCCCAAATGTAACAGAAAGGGATTATTAGTGACTGCAATCCTATTAAATGTTCTGAATAAATATAAATGAAATCTAACAGAAATTAAATTATGTCATGTTTTGACCTTAGTAACATTGTGCCCTCTACTGTTAGAGAAAATAGTTGTATCTTTCTTGCTTTTAAAATGCAACAAAATAAAATTTCAAATTGATAAAAGCAATTAAAAACCCTCCCT
>JANHZT010010665.1:36860-47693 GCA_032468215.1 Stegonotus admiraltiensis
AGGTTCTGGATTTGCCAATATTCAAATGCATTTTATTTCAGGCCAAGACCAGCATAAGGCAACATTTAAAACTGAACAAAGAATCCTTCCAAATACAACAGTTGATGTATACAAACTTTCAACAAGATAAATTGAACCTTCAACTTATAGGAAAGAATTTTAAAATCCTTATGGGACAAATTCAATTATGATTAATTTTATGTGGAAAGTATTCAAGTGATTGCTTTTATGAGGTTTGGGATCCATCCTTCAGGGTTAAAGAAGCAGCCTTCCAGTTACCATAAAAAAAATAATAGCCCACATGGACCTTAGGCTGACTGAAGGTGCACCTTCATGACCTAGCCAGTCAGGTGACATGTTTCATGATCCCTCCAGGTCAAATTGTAAATGTTAACACAAAAGCTTTGGTTTGGCTGAACCACTCAAAACTCAGCTCTGCACAGGCTAACTCTACTAGGCCTGAGCAACTCTTCAGGTTGGAAGGTCAAAGATACCTCAGAGTACGAATTACATCAATGCTGCACACAACCAGCTCAGCTTAGGGCATCTTCGCCTTTTCTAGTTAAAACCGTCATTGGACTCAATCATTATCAAATAGATGGATGGATGGATGGAAAGATGCTTAATTGTCATCCTCTAAAAGAGGCCACTGGCTTGCATTGGATGGAATGCCTCTTAAGCTACACACAAAAAGGGGAGAGGAGCGACATTGATGAGGAAGATATCTTCATGTTTGGACAAGATCAAGTAATCAGGATGTTGCCGAACACCTTGTCAGATCATGTACAGACAATAGGTATAAACGGAGAAAACTGTTTCTGGATTCTACCCCAGCCTCATAAATGTTCTGTGCATATTTGGAAGAAACCCATTGTTGAATCAGCAGGAACAGCTTATCTGAACAGAATTTGGAATGCTATCAGCAGTGTCTTTAGAAGTTCACTCCCTTTTTTAAACTAGTTTTTGATTTTATCAACCACTCTGCAGAAGCATAAGAAATGGACAGCTTATTAGTAACCTTGACTATCACTAAGTGTTGTATCTTCTTATTCTTGATGAATGTATTTTATTCTCCTTATGTACGCTGAGAGCATATACACCAAAGACAAATTCCTTGTGTCCAATCACACTTGGCCAATAAAGAATTCTATCTATCTTAGACAGAGGCAGCCCTGTTCCCTTCAGTCTCCGTAACTCCGTTTTATCAACATAAAGCATGTTAAAGCAGCTCACGAGGGTTTCAGGGACTTCTCCTTCCCAGCCCTACCTAGAATTATGGAGTACCGTAGTAGGGATTTTCATCTGGAAAAAGGATTATAGAACATCTGGAGGAATGGCACAAGTTTGGGGAAGGCAGCTTTAGTGGATGTCTAAAGGACTGTAGTTTCCTCTTTGCCCCCACTTTCTTTCCTGTGCTAAGAACACTTTTACACCAAACATCCACTACCAAACAGCAGTAAGAAAGAACACTGTGTATACCGTAAATAGCATTTGTTTTGTTTGTTCTCAACTAGCCATACAATCTATTTATAAGATAGAGGAAAGAGAAGATTGTGACCATAACTAAAGTTCCCTTTTTTCTGAATATTGCTTTCTTTGTAGCATGCTTCCTCTGTAAGCAATTCTGTCTCTTCCCCCACCCCGCCAACAACTTCAGGAACACGACAAGAACAAGCCTTTCTGGAGCCCACCAGGAAACACACAGTCAAGAGAGAAGTAAACACCATTCTCTTTTTGTCCTGTTTCCTTTCCACAGAGCTGATCTCACCCCTACACACACACCCCGAATCTGCTAAATTGCTGGAATGTCAAGCAAACGTCTTTGTTTCATGCAGCTCATCCATATCTCTCCAACCTGTAATTCTTATTCATCTGATGCCTGGAGGAAGGCAAGATGTCTGGAAGACGGGCAACCACAGCTGACTTCCTCCATCAAGTTGCATTAAGTTTGCTGTATTTTCTCTTAGCTTAAAAACAAGGTAACAAAAATAATCAGACAACACAGTTCCTTCTTGATTTTTATAGCAAAGTCTTTCTGGTTCAGAAAAAATAATGGTTTTACATTGATTACAGTGGTTTTAGATATTATAGTTTTTATTATTAATCTTTAATTTACAATATTCTGGTTTTAGTTTAGAATTTTAGACACTAGACTTAAAATGAATGCTTGATATTTCATGCACACCACCCTATAAAAACATTTCATTTGAGGAGCAGCACATTCTTAAAATGAAAAAAATGTGCAAAATGCTTTCCATAGTTTAGCTCAATACTACTTAGTTTTGTGTATGTATGTCTATATTCACATTTACACACACACACACACATTCGGGAATACAGTTCAGTTCAGAGGAGATTCCTTCCTCTCGTCATACAGAGGCAAGTTGCAATCCTACACCTGGCTGGATCTCCTGCTGAATTCAGGGAAAGTTACTGCTGATCAGGTGTGTGAAGTTTGCCCTATACTGAATTAAGCAAAACTTCAAAGTGCTTATAAGCAGCCCTGGATTTGAAAAGGCTTTTATGAAATGTGAATAGCGGCAAACCTATCCATACCTGGTACAATCCCATAGCTGGGGCTAGATGGCATTCATGTGCAAGAAGATCAATTCAGGTAAAACGGAATGGGCAGACTGCATGATATGGATGACAGGGACTACACACACACACAATATTCTGGGGGACAAAGTATTTATAGACTTACCTTCTATGTGTGCTAGAAGGTCTAATTATCTTCCATGGGCATGATTCTGAAAACTGATCTGCCTTTCCAACTCCCTTGGATTCAACCAAAGTGATTTAGAATAGAGCAGAGAGGGGAAACAGACCATTCAGAAGATACAGTGGGTATCTATTCTCCAGAAAGACCTGTATATGTGAATGTGTGTGCTGGGATTAAGTTTTGCTAAGGGTAAATGTGTCACTTATTTCTTCCAGGTGATTTTGCCAAACTATCCATCTTCATAAAAGTATGTTAGCTGCAAATGCTGGGGGTTGTAGTCCCATCATTCAGGGATGGTGCTTTTTTAGGTAAGTCTGATATTGAAAGATATCAAAGCTTAAGTGACTGTTAAGTGCATACTGTAGTAGTTAGGTATCTGGTCATTTGTATTTACCCTATGTAGTACATGCACCATTAGGAGGGAAATATATTGAGGAAAAAGTCTCAGTAAATGTTTAAAAAAAAACAAAGGAAGAAATCTGCATTCCTCAAATTCAGTTCCCTCCCTCCTCTATTTTCAAATAGTAGTTTATAATTTTTAGATTAAAAACAAATACAAGCACGTATGTTCCATGTCAACTAACCAACAATCAATCAATCAATCTGTTAATATTTGATCTAAAAACTTCTCAAACTTAATTTTAAAAAGTGAAATGTGTAAAAGTTTCAGAACTTAGCATTCATACATTTTTTCCTCCCTACTCCCAATGTCTGAATTTGCACATTCCTTACAGTTCTGCCACGATTCTTCCAGCTCCAATACCCAGGAATAAATCGGGCTCAGCAGCCAATCCAACGGGAAACTTAATGGTTTTAACCAGTCCAACCCCTCCTTATGTTCACCAAAATGTAAACAAAGGACGCCTTCCTTTTTTTCCCCCCCACTCGCATATAGAGCAGTGCTTTTTAGCAACCAAAGAACCCAAACTTCCGACCCTCTCAATCTTCACTCAGAATCTCGTTTAGCAACTGAATTTTTTAAAAACCTAAAAAAAAAAAACCCACCAACCCCGAAGCTTTTTCTTCAGCCACACGATCAAAAAAAAAGAATACGAGTTACCGCCGGTCGCGAGCAGCCGATGAAGAGATTAGTTTACGGGATGTCACGAAGTCTTTAAACTCTTTTTGAGGCAAGGAGGTCGCGACGGAGGAGGGAAGAAAGACGCGATGCCAAAACGAGAGCCGATTTTGCTGCAAAAACAAAGCACGGCCCTCCGTCCACCCAACCCAGATACAAATGACAAAAGCGAAGGAGCCCCTGGTTGCAATCTTAGACACGCTTAATGCGGGGGTGGGTAGGGGGGGACGGTGGAAACCCCCAGGGAGTGCAGTGGCTTTACTTCGGAGTACAAGCCTTACATATCAGAGCCAGACACTTACTGGTCACCTTCCGAAGTTAGGGACTTCCTGCCTTTCAGCCCGAGGTCCTCTCTGCTAGAAGGTTTCTTTCTTGGGGAAAGCCCGTTTGCCAATTCCACCTCTGATTGCGTCTTATCTCGCAAAAGGGCGTCCATCCGGCTCTCCAGCGCCTCTTGCGATTGGGCAAATAGAAGGAAAAGGAGCAGCAGGGGGGTGTAGGGGGGCGGCGCAGGACCTATTGAGCAGATGGTTCCACTGAGGCGCGGAAGGGAAGCCGGCCGGTTCCCAAAGGGGGAAGGGAACGAAAGGAAAGGGACTCTCTCCGGGCCGCGGTGCGCCTGTCACACCTCAGGTGAAAAAGCAGCGGCCACTTCAAGAAGCGTCGGTGAAGCGGAAGCGGAACCCTGAGCTAAACGGCCCTTTCTTTCCTGTGTGCGGCAGCCCTCAGGGTGCTCCTCAATGCCGAAGGAGGCACGGGCTACAGCCAGGGACCTTACATTACATTAGCCGGAGCCAATGTATATTGGCACGGCCGGTTTTAAGCAATCCCAGGAGGGGGGCGGGATTAAAGCCAGAAAACCTCCTGGATAATAATTGGCCCTGAACTAGGCTACAGCGATGGGATCGGCAGGATCCCAGCCACCCACCCCGCTCCCCACCAGGCCACGCTGCTTTCCCTCTCTCGCTTAGGGGGTGTTAAGCGAGCGGCTTTCCACCGCCGATTCTTTTTTTTTCTTTTTTGGGCGTGTTTGTCTGTCTGCGGCCGGGGAGAAAACGAGGAAGCCGCAAAGAAAGAAACCCCGAGAGCGATCGTCGTCGTCCCCCACCTCCCAGGACACCGACGCGCACACACGCGCCTTTTGGAGAAGGAGGGAAAAAAAAAAAAGGAGCGGCCGCCTGAGCTTCGCCCAATCGGCTCCGACGGGCGTGAATCCCGCGCGCGAGATCCTAACTCACCGCGGTTGCGCCCATTCATCCAGGGCTCTTCAGGCGAACCCTCGAGGAGCGCGTCGCATCGCTCGCTTGCTGTCTCGCTCCGGCGCTTCCTTCTTTCCTCCTCGCCCTTCGTTTGTTGTGTGCGTGCGCGCGTGTGTGCTTTTCGTTTGAGAGAGAGAGAGAGAGAGAGAGAGAGAGAGAGAGAGAAAGAGGCAGTTGCTTTCTTAAGCCGCAAGTCTGGCTGTGAAAATGTGGGTGTGAGAGAAAGAGAGGGGGGGTGGCGATGGGGAGGGGGGGAGTGAAAGCAGGAGGGGAAGGGCTGCGAGAAAGAAAGGCCCCGAGGCCGTGCAGAATGACAATAGAAGGAAACGCTTTATCAAACTTCGAAAGAGCAGCTTGCCAGCTAGCCGAGCCTACCCTGGGAACAAGGGGGCGGAGGGCTGCCGCTTAAGAGCCAGCGAGGGGAGGGAGACGTCCCGCGGGAGGCAGAAAAGGGAGCCAAGGTGCTGGGGTTCCCTCCCTTGGCAGCTGACGGCCGTCTCTTCCCTCCCTCCTTCCCTCCCGCGCAAAGCCCGTGTCACCCACCCGCCGGCCAACTTTTGTGCTGAGAAATCTCCTCGCAATCCTGCCTTTCTCTCCCCACCCCTAAAAACAAAACACCCGGCTCAATTAAAAAAATAAATAAATACGAACAAACGGTTGGGCTCGTTTCTTTGAAAAGTAGGGCGATGGAACAGTGGGAGAGCATCAGAATTTAAGCGGCTTTTCTCCCAGACGCCCTCCTTCCCCCACCACTTCTATTCCATCCTTCCAAGATCTTGTGAGTCAAGCATTAGCAATGTGTTACCGTAATGTTACCAATCTGGTATGTAAAACTGGAGAGGGTTTAGCTAATGAAACACATGCACTCAGCCTATGCTGGGGGTGGGGGGGGAGATGAGAGGGGAGGGGGATGAAATGTCCCATAAGGGCGGTCAAGATCTATGGGAGAGAGGAGCGGGGTTCACCCAAGACCCTAGGCAAAACTAAAAAGATGCATAGTTTATGTCTGCAATACTTCGTGGAATAAGCAAATGGATATGCTTATTCATTGCAGGCCAGCCGCTGCCTTCAGAAGTTGTGGGTGGGTCATCACTGGAGGTTTTTAAAAAGAGACTGGACCACCACTTGTCTGAAATGGTTTAGGGTCGCCTGTTTGAGCAAAGGGTTGGACTAGAAAACCTCCAAGGTCCCTTCCAGATCTATTCTGATCGAAAGCCTTAGCCTGTGAAACTATAGGTTTCTATAGTGTGTGTGCACGTACACAATATGTATGTGAAACTATATAGTGCCTTAAACTGTATTGTGAGTGATTTACTTGGGCATCACCTGGGATGTGAAATAGTCACTTGCATTGTCTTCTCCTGAGATTAGCATGTTGGGGGGGGGGTGTACAGCCAGGGATGGGATCAGAATGAATGTGAATTCTTGTCTCTTCAGAATGGGATGGTGAGTGGGGAGGGTTTGCAGCTTTCCAAACAGCATATCGTTCAATTGGATACCATGAACCATGCAATGTCCAGGGCATAAAACTTGTACAACTAATCCCTCCATTTAGCAGGAAATTCTCATTGAGATGTTTAAGGTCTGTTCCAATAGATTTTGTCTATAAATATTCCATCTCTGGTGAAGTGACAGGAACAGGAGGAATGGTACTGAGTCCTGTAGTATGAGTCCATCATACATATTATCTTGTTGGAGCACTGTACCTTTCACCTCAGGTGAACAAGGTATTTGTCCTCTCCTCTCCCTCAAAACTCTCATGGGTATCTTTGATTTAAAAAACAAAAACAAAAACCCACAAGGGAGAAGTATCCCAGAATTCTTGCTTCTACAAATATAAACAAATCTATTTATAACTCATTATAGCTCACATTTTTGACATATCTACAAAATGTTTTTCTATCATTACTCACTTCCCAAAATATTCTGGGAAAGATAATCCCATGGAATGACACATTTGACAAAAATGGGAAAACTACTAGTCTCTGGGGAAATGTGAATAATCCATAGGCAAGAGTTTTAGAGATGCAATCACTGAAGCTAGATTGGCAGTCTTTATCATTCAATATAAAAGTTTTGATTCTCATATTCTTTTCATCAACTGGGGATATTCATGATTTGTGGAGCTAGAATTTGGGTCAGGGCTTAATAGCGGAAGATACCTTTTGTAACACTTAAAGTAATTTCATACTAAGTAACACCGCTGAATACTTGGGTTATATATTTTGTGTGGTTTGTTAGATTTGCTATCTTGTTCTTTTCCTCCCTCTTGTAGTGTGGTTCTTATTTTCTCAGAGTGGTTCATATATATAAATAAATAAATATATAAAGTGTTAACAACAATAATAAGAATTAATACAAATGAAATAGAGAAAATGACAAGAGAAATAAAAGAAAAAGCTAAAAGGGTAATAAGATAAAAAGAAGAAACTAGGAAAAAAGAACAATATAAAGAGAAACGTAAAGATATAAAGAAGTGGCTTCCAATATTCTTTATGGCAGTTCAAATATATTTTAACCTGTCTCTAAAGTTAAGGTACATCATGACTTTCTTATTTCCATAATCTATCTTGCATAATCATCAAAATCATAAATCACAAGGTTTTTCTTCCATGGTGGATAATACTGAATCTTTCCACCTTTCAGTATTGTTCTTAAGTCAGGTGGCACCAAAGTCAATAAATTTGGCCTTTATTTTCCAGTTTCCAGGATTGTATCTCTTGCAGAGCTACGTTATCACTAACTGTCTCTGTTTACATCAGCTATACAGTATAAGGGGAGAATATAATACATATAAGCATCAGCTACATATAAGAGGGGGGGGGAACCCTGTGTATAAAGCTTTAAAGAATAACCACAATCCATGTGGTTTGTGTAAAGTCTCTGCTGGGAGTTTATTTGCATCAACTCTCTTCATCTCCAAACTGGCCTCCAAATAGTCCACACATTTCAGTAATGTCAACATGTGACTGGCCCACCCTTTAAAAACCCTCAAAGGTTGTTTTTTAATGCAAATGTAGTCTTCAGCAGCAAAAAGGTTAACTTCTGGATTACATCATTTTTTGTGTGTCTAAGTTTAGGCTGTAAAAATAAAGACCACTCAAATCAAGCTGAATTCCTGATGATTTTTGGATGATATCCATGTTCTTTTCTTGATGGGCTTTGCTGTTGTCTTTTCAACAATGTTCTTTCGACTTCCCACCCTAGCTTAAATCCCTGGGGTTTCCTAGTGGTCTCCCATCCAAAGACTACAGTAAAAAAAAAAAAGAGTTCTAAAATGGTGCTGGAAACAAAATTACAGCCAGCATGACCATTTCAGGAGTATCACCATGAGTCTCATCTCACCAGCCCCAGTTCATAGTACATCTGCAATATTGTAGCTGTCTTTGTGTAAACTCTAACACACTGTTAATGAAACCATGGCTTGCAGATGAGCCCAATTAAAACACACATTATGTGCGTGTTGTGTGTGTATTTTCCTGGCCTAGGTAATTATAACTAGCCAACCACATTTTAGTCTAGTGTTTATGGCAATGCTGACCTCAAAGCAGTCTTCAAAGACAATCCTACATACAATAAATTTCAGTGATCTAATCTGGAGGTTATCAGAGTCTGAGTAATAGCAGACTCGTTCTTTTCTAGAAGGCTTTTGCAGTTGACTCAGCAGCAGGAGTTGATGAAAAGATGCTTGGTGCCGCAGATGTCACTTGTTGAGAAAGTCCGTTGGAAGTGAGACAGAGACAGTTAGTGATAAGTCAGAGAGAGCTGCAGAGTTAGGGATGGGAGGCCAAAGGTAGTTATTTACTGAGAAAAAAGAGCAATTAGTGGAATCAGAAGAGCAGGGATAAGGAAAGGGCTGAGGGGTAAAATAGATTTGGAATACTACGCAACATGGGAGAAGCGGTACTGTTGGATTGAGAACAGAAAAAAAGGAAAAGAAATAGACAAAATAGAAGTAGAATTAAAATGCATAGTAAAAATGTATAGAGTGTATTTGAATTGGAATGTTATGGTTGCAGTTATGCATAGGATGTGAGTGAGATTTGTTTATTTGTAAAAACACAATAAAAATATTAATTAAAAAAAAGGAAAGGGCTGAGGAAAAGATGAAGAGGAGTGATGTTAAACCAGATGATTGGATTAAATTCCTATTTGTTATTTTGCTGTTATGATTCAAATAGTCCTTTGTTCTCCAATCTCTCTGTATGTGCATGCTTTTATCTGGTCTAGGTGGATTACAAGATTTGTCAATCGCACCCCACAACCAGGGTGGGATATCCACTGTTAAAAATAATAAAAAAGGATCCTGCCATTCACAGTAAATGCATGAGTTATTTTGAAAGATTTTAGAGGACTTTCTCCCATGTTGTGGGGAGAAGGAGCTTTGTTAGGACACATAGATAGATAGATAGATAGATAGATAGATAGATAGATAGATAGATAGATAGATTGATTTATGGAATTTATATTGCCACCATTTATATTGCACATGGCAACTCAAGGTGGCTTACAGATTATAAAACCCCATATAAAAACAGTAAGACTAATAAAAGAAGTCATATAATAAATTAATATACTAAAATCACACACACACACACACACCCTGGCGAAAGCACCTCACATGAGCCATTTAATGGGCTCCATCCTGCTCTGGGTTCCTCAGGCCCACTGGCAGAACCAGGTCTTCAGTGCCTTCCGGAAGAGTGCTAGAGTGGGGGCCATTCTCATCTCTGTGGGGATGATGTTCCAGAGAGAGGGAGCCACCACGGAGAAGGCTGTTCTTGATATGTCATAACCAGGTTGACAGAGCTTTCTGTACTATACCTGATGGGACCAAAGGATGGAATTCTTAACCTGGAATTCCTGTCTTCCTCAGGGATCATTCAGGAAGGAAGGAAGTGTGTAAACTAGGCAGTTTAGGTTCTCACAGGGCACTCTGCCATGTGGGTGAGGGAGGAGGATGGTGACTTGTGGGAAATGAAAGGAGTCACCTTCCACTGTTAGGCAACCCACTGACCTCACAGTGGGCCCACTAGGAAGCATTTTGCCAAGATCACGTCCTCCTATGCCCCTAAGGTTGGCCAGGAACTGGATGCCTCCAGGAAGAGGACCGCAAGCAGAGCTTCAGATGAAAGCAGTGGGGTTCTCTTTCTTGTTCCCCATCAATTGGCACTCAGTGCTATACCGCCCCAACCATGGAGGTTCCATTTAGTCACCCCAAAGCCATTGTTCCTGTTGAGTCTTTTGCTAAGAGCCTTGAAGGGTGAGGGGTTTTTTATATCCCCGCTCCCCAAGCAGGTCAGAGCTTCTCGTGGGAAAAGGGCACTGGAGAAAAGCCTATTCAGGCACAGAAGCTCCAGTGCTAAATATGGAGCCTCCCGTCCTCCCCCTCCTTTGCTCTGCTCTGCCCTCCTGCTCAGGCTGCCTTAACATAGATGAATGAGGCTTTGAGCATCCGTATGAATGCAGCATGGAAGAAGCTGTATATTGCTTTTCACCCCAGGGGGATTCCCTTATCAAGAGCCTTTTTTTTTTCTGTTGTTGTTGTCGGAACATTGGGAGAGAAAGAGGACTGAACAAAGCTGTCATTTGCTTCTGATCGGGGTGAAGATGAAACCTTTCCCCAGCCTTTCATTGCCTGTCTTTTCCCACTCCTGCTTATCTTACCTTCCCCAGGATCAGGTGCCCCGTAGCATCAAAAAAGAAATTGTGTGTTTGGAAGCAGGGATTTAACTCCTCCTGCTCCCAACACCCCCCCCCCCATTTAGTCTCCT
>JANHZT010010665.1:55495-67668 GCA_032468215.1 Stegonotus admiraltiensis
ATACCAGGCAAACTGTCTCAAAACATTTGGAAGCTTCTTGAGTAATTAAGATATCCTACAGCAGACATAACTGCCATAACTCAAAATGTTAGTGATGTATGAACAAAAGGGCAGAAGAGGGTATTGATTTGTTCCTTGGGTTTGAATAGGTGAACAGTCCCAGAATTAACTTCAATATTGCTGGGTTCACACACTATGCTAAGCCAGAACATACTACATCCACACACACATTACACATTGCAATAAATGAACTACAATTGATACAATACTGAACCAAACCTATGATTTACACAGATAGTGGGTTTTTATACAACACACTCTGCTATCAACGAAAGAAGGACAGTGATAGCATTGATAGCAGAGTGTGTTGTATAAAAACCTACTATCTTTGTAAATCATAGGTTTGGTTCAGTACTGCATCAATTGTAGTTCATTTATTGCAATGTGTAATATGTGAATCTAATCATGGTGAAGCAATTGCCTTCAGTAAGATTGGTTTAATTTAGCATTATTTACAGTTACAATCAATACCAGCAAGTCAAAGTTTACAATACAAATATCTACAAGAAATAATATTATCAGTATATCATAGACAATAGAAATATAATCATTCTCTTTAAGCAGCTGGAGCACTCATCCTTAACTAATTGCCATAAGAAAGAATGTAGCAACATTCTGTAAAACATTTTCATCCTGATCTGAAAGTATCCAAAGTTACATATCACTCTTCCAGCTTATCTGACCCTTTGGTAAAATGGATGAATATGGGTCCCCCTAATTATCCCCACAGAGTACCGAAGCACATTTCCATCTGTTTGTTTGCACCCAAACTTCATGGAGGTCCCTGTTCTGTGGAAAGGATTTTTTGATAGCTGCCTTCCAGAAGGGATAAGCCAAAGCATCAGACTATATGATAAGAAGTTGCTGTTGTTCAGTTGGTAAGTTGTATCCAACTCTTTGCAACCCCATGGACCATAGCGAACCAGCAACCCACCCACCCCCATCCTCCACTGCCTCCCTGAATCTGTCCAAATTCATGTTCATTGCAACGCTGACATTATTTAATCATCTCATCCTCTGTCCCCACCTTTCCTTTTGCCTTCAATCTTTCCTGCATCATGGTCTTTTCCAATGAGCCCTCTCTTCTCATTTGCTAGCCAAAGGATTTGAGCTTCAGCTTTGGTATCTGTCCTTCCAAAGAACAGTCAGTGTTGAATTCCTTTAGGACTGATTGATTTAGTACACCTTGCAGATCAAGGGGCTCTCAAGAACCTTCTTCAACACCACAATTCGAAAACAGTGATAAGATGTACAGTACCAAGTTCTTAACTGCTGCTGATCAGGATCAGCCTTTCCCAGATGGATGCCCTCCAGATGTTTTGGACTATAGCCCCCTCCCCCCATCCCACTAACAGCTACATTGGCTGGGAATCAGTGGTGAAATCCTTTCTTTTTTACTACCGGTTCTGTGGGCATGGCTTGGTGGGCGTGGCAGGGGGAGGATATTGCAAAATCTGCATTCCCACCCCACTCTGGGGCCAGCCTCAGGTGGTATTTGCCAGTTCTCCGAACTACACAAAATTTCCAGAACCTGTCAGAACCTGCTGGATTTTACCCCTGCTGGGAATGATGGGATTCCTATAACTGCATGGCACCAGAATGAGAATTCTGATATTAGGAAGGAGTATAAATGTATGATGTCTGCAGATTCAGCTTTGGTGGAAAGTGCAGGAGCAATCTAGTCCAGTTTCATTAGCAATATTATCCTGCTGAAAGGTTTGGCAATGCTAGGAACATAAGAAGCTGTCTTACATGGAATCACATCATCTAAATCAGCCCTGTCCAATATGACTGGCAGCAACTCTGGAGGATTTCAAGGAAGGAGTTTTCCAGCTCTGATTGGAGAAAGCAGTGATGAGAAATGGGACTTTCCCTGCCCCCTCCATTCAGGGTCTTGTCTTCTTCCATGGTGGATGCTTCCACAGGGATGTCTTTGCAATTCTCCAGAATCTGTTTCACATCATTGTGATTCCATGCCATGGTCAGCAACTGTATGGATTTATTTATTTATTTTTTAAACTCAGTGTATGAGCAATTCCACGGCACCCTCATTTCCCTTCCCTGCTTCCTCAGTCCATATTTGCATGAGTGGCACATGATCTGAGGATTATAGCATCATAAAAATTATCAGCTAGTTTTATAGCATGTTTTTCTTCTCCCTGTCAGATTTATATAAACCATGTGTTTAAGAGTAAACTATGCGGCATTCTTCAGAGTTTATTGCAATGCCGCCCCCTTTCCCCTGCATCCTTAACATTCCCCCTCTCCCCCAACTTAGGTCCCATTGCAGGCCAAAGAAGGTCCTGGCATGTGGGATATTTTCAAAGAAAGGTCCAGAGATAGCAAATAAAAGAGGAGTCCTGGGAAAGATGTTGGAAAGACAGCAGAGCCAGCCCCAGACATGTTGTCGGTTGAGGCAAAGGAGAAGATGGCACCTTTCTCTGTTATACCTTGTCTAAAAACAGTAACAGTAACAGAGTTGGAAGGGACCTTAGAGGTCATCTAGTCCAATCCCCTGCTCACCCAGGAGACCTGTAGCAGGGATTTGAACCGCCGAACTGCCGAGCTTTATGATCAACAAGCTCAGTGTCTTAGTCACTGAGCCACCTAGTCAGGAAACAGATGGGAGTCCTGGTGTGGATCTCAGTGTAATGAGGAAAAGCCTTGCCCACCGAAGCTGAGGTCCACAAGTGGGCTTGGGATACAGGGAAGCTATCTTTACTCTGGGCATCTGCCACAAATTTAAAAGATTTTTTTAAAAAAATATTAATGAGCCACGGTGGTGCAGTGGTTAGAGTGCAGTACTGCAGGCTACTTCTGCTGCCTGCCGGCTGCCTGCAATTTGGCAGTTCAAATCTCACCAGGCTCAAGGTTGACTCAGGCTTCCATCCTTCTGAGGTGGGTAAAATGAGGACCCAAATTGTTGGGGGCAATAGGCTTGACTTTGTAAACCACTTAGAGAGGGCTGTAAAGCACTGTGAAGCAGGATATAAGTCTAAGTGCTATTGCTAATACAAGTGAGCTCTCAAAGTAGGATAGAAAGTGCTTCATTTCAATTTCAACTAATAAAATAAATATCAGATGAGTTAAAGTTCTTCAGATGAAATTGCTATAGAATTTTTTTTTAAAAAAAGTTTTTATTTGGTATTGAAAAGGGGGGGGGTGGAATCCTGCAACAGTCTATAAAATTGGATATCTGACGATGAAGGCAGCCCTCTTGGAAGGAGTGCCAGTGTTCCTTTAATGGTTGATCAGTGGAGGCTTTGTGCAAGGATCAGGTTGGCCTATGCTAAAAGGATGCTGTTGAAGTCATAGACTGGGTTTACCATTCTAGTAAACCATGGGTTGTTTACTCGTGTGTTGCCAAATAAGTCATATTGTCTGGTTCACACTGCAGTTCACATTGCATACGAAGCTATATAAACCATGATTTGCACTAGGCCAAAAGGAAGCAAACACCATGATGGATTTTACCCAATAGTTAAGCCCAGATGCAGCCTGATTTGGCAGGGCTCTTTTCAGATATTTGGAGCCGCCAATGAACCATGGAGGGACATGCCATGTCTTTCCCCCCTTCTTACTACTCTAAAGGCTAAAGGAAGACCGGAAGCAGGAAACTGTAAACTAGAAGAGAAAGTGCTCCTGCCCTAAGCCAGTAACTCACTTTCTCTGTGCAGCACCTGCAGCTGAGGTGCTTATCAGATCAAAAAGTCTAAACCACAATGCCAAACCACATTTGCAGGTGCAGCAAGTGCCTGCTACTTTTTGCAAGGGCCCTTCTTCTTTCCTACCATGGTCTTTTCCTCCAGGCAGAAAGAAGGGGCAACCACCGTTTCATTTTTTTCTCCTTTCAGAGATGGCAGTCGAGAAAGGATTGTGTAGCGTGGGTTGAGGAACCAATGAATGTATGTCTTAAATGGGAAGCTGTCAGGAGGTTATGCTCTAGTTCAGGGGTCTCCAACCTTGCCAACTTTAAGACTTGTGGACTTCAACTTCCAGAGTTCTTCAGCCAGCAAAGTTGGAGACCCCTGCTCTAGTCTAGGTAGAAGCAGGATTCTTGTCTTTCAGGCAGGAACAATCCTGCCTAAGAGTCTGGTATCTACCAGACATGGTCTGGAGTAGAAGTTCAATGCAGGAGTGTAATGCTCCTGCATCGGACCAAATCGCCCAATCCAGTAGCGATCTTAGCCGGTGGTTCGGCGATCCGGTAGCGACAGCAGAGCATAGCTCTGCCCACCCGGCCGAGTGTCATTACTTCCTGGTTTTAACCTGGAAGTAACGTGTTTTTTACCTTTTGTGTGTGCACAGAAGGTTTTGCGCATGTGCAGAAGGACTGCGCGCACCTGTGACTCACGGGCACAGCGTGTGCGCTTCCGAACCGGTAAGGAAGGTAAGTAGATTTCACCCCTGGTTCGATGGCTTGGGGGAAGCAGAGTTTAGAGCCATGTATTTTCACCAGGTGGCAGAACAAATGAGTACAAAGGCCCTCTTGCCCTGGGAAACTCATTGAGCAGTTCTGCCATCTCGCCTGCAACCACCTTGTCTGTAAGAGAACAAAGAGATGGTGTTCGTAATGGAGGCTGCCTTGCCTTGCATTCCTTGCAAGAACAGCAAGGTTAAAGAAATAATATCTTGATAAGGTGGTGGTGGAAGAAGGTGCTTTAAAATCAGACTGTTTACTGAAAGTGCAGAAAGAAAGCAATAGCAACCACAGCATTTGGAATAATAATGAGCCAATTTATCATGGCAGGAACTTGTAGTCCGCCGTTCCAATATTATTTTCCTGCTGAAATGCTATTATCTAGATGGAGATTGGTGATGAGGCTTGAAGGACACACAAAATATTTTGGTGTTTTTTTTGCAACAAGAACCTATTAACTCTCCCCCCCACACACACACATACACACACGGAAAAAGGAAGAAGACAGCAGGAGCACTTTTCCATTCTGTGTTATTCTGAATTCCATATCCTAAACAAACAATTAGCTAAGTGAGGAGAGTTTTGTTTTCTAAGACAGCTGTCAATGCTTTCTAGGAGGCTGATGGAGCTAGCTAATTGCCTGTTTAACTGATGTGTTCCAGATGCCCATTCTGATTGTAACTGGGGGGAGCCAGTTTGGTATAAGTGGTAAGACATCAGGTTAGAAACAGGGAGAGTGTGCATTCTAGTCACCCCTTAGATACCGTGTTTTCCCGAAAATAAGACCCTGTCTTATATTATTTTGAATGCTGAAATAAGCTCTTGGCCTTATTTTTGGGATGGTCTTATTATTTTGGGGCACGTGGAGCAAGATGGGGCTCCTCTTGCCATCTTAACTGATTTCCAGCTCTGTGTTTAAATATTTTCAGGGAGGGTTTATTTTCGGTGGAGGCTTATTTTAGCGCATGCACTCAAAAGCCCCATTGGGCTTATTATCAGGGGATGTCTTATTTTCAGGGAAACAGGGTACAAAGCCTTCTTGGTGACCTTGGGTCACTCCCTCTTTCTCAGGCCTAGGAAGGAGGCAAGGACAAACCACTGAAAACCTTGCCAAACCCCCCTGCAAAATAAAGCATTCATCATTTCTTTTCTGCCCAGGCAGTCTCCAGGAGACTCAATGGCAGAAACATATTGTAACTTACCTATGCAACCTTGTGAAATTCAGTTCGTCTTGGCATTTCAAATCCTGCACTGAAGGTCGATTCTCCTGTAGGAGGTGACTAGGCTGAGCCCAAGAGTGGGTTCAAATGCATCATCGGTCTTGAGTGCCTTCACGCCCACAAGAGATCTAATCCCAGCCCAACTTGAATTCCACTGACTCTTATCCACCGCCAATTTGCTTTGACCGTTAGTAGTTCAGATACTTGCAAAGAGCTGAAGCTTGCAATAAACCTTTACATTCATTTGAACTGCCCAGATTTCCTGTGTTTGACATCTTCTCTCTTAATGGATCAATAGAGAGAGGTAGGGAGAAAGAAGAGGGAGAGAAGGGCATGCTAGTTAGCTTTCTTGGATCTTTGATAGGAATTATGCCTTATAATGAATTGTCGGGAGTCAATCAAGAACAAACTGAGTTGTTTGAGAAAATGCAAAAACTTTGCGGCCAAAAATTCACATTGTCCAAGCCCATCATTTTTACTTAGCTTAGTTCCCCCCCCCTCCCATTTTAATTCAGACTTACTGTTTTCCCCCATTCAATGTTCTCTAAATTAAACTGAACTAAGCTAACATGGCCACTTGCTATGTTTACTTCAAGCTGTGTAAGGGAAGGCCAATTCATCTGTAAGTATTAGCCTGGGAAAGACTACTCTGAATCATAAAATAGAGGTGGGAAATCTTCAGCCTTCCAGATGTTGCTGAGCCATCATCCCCAGCCTTTCTCAATACTGGCTAACACGGAGCTGTTGGCAGTTGTAGTTCAACCACATCTAAAAAGCCACAGGTTCCCTAGTCCTTGCATATAGGAAATGCAACACTTTTTAAAATTTATCATAATATTTGTATGCCATCATTTGTGTGCCACAAGATGAACTCTGAATGGTTTATATAAAATCAAAACTAAAATTACTGGCCAGTTTTGCACTGGCTATAAAAGATATTCCTGAAACCAGTTGAGACAAAGGTGGGAAAAGGACACCTGTGGTTCCATTTCTTGCAATGGGCAAAGAGGGTGAAAATCTGCTTGGACCAGTCAAAATTGAATAGGGTGGCAACAAAGGTACTAGACTCATCTTAGCAGGCTTTTATTCTTCTATTGAGTCAGGGAAGTCTTATTCCATTGAACTTGAAAATCCTATGATTTCGGAGGTAGGATTGGAGCAATTGTGCTGTTGTTTGCAATGATAAAAGTGGTAACTAACGCATGTGGGATTATGGGGAACATATCAGCTGGCAAGAAGGACAATAGGTACATGTATGTTTTTTTCAAGAGAGTGCACAGTGTTAAATGTATTTCCACTTTTAGGTTTGAAGCTGGCAAAGCAAAAGAAAAAAGAAAAAAGACACTGAAGTTTGTAGCAGAATGAATGCATGCTTTGCATAGCCTGCGGTTTTAGGCTGATGTTAATTATAATTCCATGTGCATGTACAGAAGTCAATCCAGAAAAGAAATGGGATGGAGCTAAACCAGGGGCTGTTGTTTGATTCTTGGGCCATAAGGGAAAATCAGATGAACTGTCAACACAAAGAGCATTTCCCTTTTCTGGATTGGGTTCTGGCCAAACCAAACCAAACTTTTTCCAGCAGGAAACAAGTTTTGCTCAAAGGCCTTTGTCATGACCGAGTGTAGACAGATTACAGAGGGGGGGATGCCATTTGGGAAGAATTATCTCCGCAAACAATTCCTTGTGCTGGCAGGACAGTTTCAGCTGTTTGAATGAAAAGAAGGGTCTACTGTTTATAAGCAAATTGGGTGATGAACCTCAGTGATATACAGTCATTGCTTTTGTGTGTGGAAACTCTCTGCTTCAGGCCTTGTCATCATCATAAAGAAGGATTAGGTAGTAAATGATGGAAAAGATGCTGAATGGAAACCTCCTGAGCTCTGGGGATCAGCAAGCTTCCAAATTCCCAAGTCCTCTCTATTAAATATTGTGGGAACTAGGAAGCGTGCCTTTTCCATCGCAGCTCCCGCCCCCCTGGAACAGTATCCCCCCCAAAAATACAGATGGCACCCACCATCCTTGGGTTCTGAAAAGCCCTTAAAATCTGGGGTTCCTGTGTTTGGAAAGAGGCTGCTGCCTTTCTGTGTTTTATTTTGGTTGTTTTTAATCAAGGCAATCTGATTTTGTCAATGTTTTAATTGTTTTTCCATTAGGCTTTTGCCAACAACCCTTTAATGAAGCCCCAGTTTAATGAAATAAATAAACACTGCCTTTTAAATTTTACCTTTAATAGTCATGTGACTGGCATTTTTGCATTAAAAAAAACATTTTAGGATTCTTTTTTTTTTAATGCAACTTCTGTTGGATCCTCTTGGGATTTAGTTTCCCACCCAAGAAGAATGATGAATGTTAAACAGGTTTCATTTCTGTTACTGTTTGTCCTGCCAAAGCCACTAGGAGTGTAACACTCCAATTAATTCAGGATCTGAAATGCCTTTCATTTTAAACATTAAAGGAACAGATTCTTTAAAAGAAACAAACAAGTAAATAAAAATCATTGTTGATTCCAGTTGTGAGTTTTCTCTGTATTGCTTATGGCACTTGTAGGAAGTTAGCACTCACCCCTCTCCTAGAAAAATGAAATATTTTAGGATATACTAAAAAGGCAGAATATTTTCCCTAAAAGAGAAGTAGAAACTCAGAGAAGCAGAAACCCAGTTCCCACCCTCCTTTGTCAATGGACCATCATCTGCAACACAATAGGACCCATCTAGCAACAGAAACTCACCACATGACACCTGGGAAGATTACATCAGCCAGCAAGGCTAACTAAGACCCCCACCCCCAGGGAGTCTGACAACCAATCAGGATACCCTTCCTGTGCCTCAGGAAGTTCAGAGCCCAGAGAGGGCATAAAACCCAGGGACTCGCAGCATCTCTGTTCAGGAACTCAAACTATGTGATCCTGTCTGCCATTAAACCATCTTTCCAAGTAGTCTCCATGTTTCCAGTGTCTTTTTCCCCACTTGGAGCTGAACCCAGAAGGACATTTCTTCCAACACACTTAAGTGACTACTAAATTACATAAGATATGGGGATCACATATTTAACGCTAGAATATTAATGCCATTGTTAATAACTGCTTGGTTAAAGATCATTATAGATTATTCTCATTACCTGCCGTTTCCCATTTTGACATTTCCATACTAGCTTCTTCATTTCCCTCTTTCCTATTGTACGAAGAAATGTCCATCTGGGTTCAATTCCAAGTGGGGAGAAAGACACTGGAAACATGGAGGCTGCTTGGAGGGATGGTTTAATGGTGAACAGGATCACATGGGTTTGAAGTCCTGGGTAGCCTGGTTGAATCTTGCTGGGTGATGCAATGAAGGGCAATTTCCTATTGTGACTGCATGGCTTTGCTCTGAAGGATAATCCCATCATCCTGGAGCTGAGGTCTTTTGTTTTGTAGGTAGACTGGCCCAGTCTTTTGTCTTGTAGATAAGCTGGCACCAAAATATCTGCTGGGGGCAGGGAGCTGGGGTCTTTTGTTTCTGTTTCCTTTAAGATTTTTATTTCTCTTTTAGGGGAAATATTCTGCCTTTTTAATATTTCCTAGAATATTTTATTCTTCTGGGAGAGGGGTGGGTGCTAACTTTCTATGCTATCAAATATTATTTTCAAGAGGACACTCTATTTATCCAATTTAATTTAATGTAATCTGCAGAAATGTCTGTGCTAGTAAAATGTCTATACCGCAAAACCCTGCTTTCATTTCAAAAGACTAATTCAGCTGCCTCTCTGGCAATTTCTTCTAAATAGAGGTTATAGGTCTGTGATGGAGAACCCATGGCATGTGTGCCACAAGTGGCACACAGAGTCCTCTCTGTGGGCATGCGCGCCATCACCAGCTGTTCTTCCCGGCTCCATTGTGTGCATGCACACTGGCCAACTGGTCCGGTGCGCATGGACATCAGCCAGCTGCTCTCTTCTGGGTTCCGGTGTGCAGAACCCGGAAGAGAACAGCTGGCTGGTGTGCATGTGCACGGCGGCCAGTTGCTCTTTTCTGTGTTCTGGTGCTCCGGTGTGTGCACACACTCCATTTCAGCACTTAGTGCTGAAAAGGTTAACTATAATTGTTATAGGCAATATAGAGCTTAACCCAGAGGTGGGTTTCAGCAGGTTTTGAGCAGTTCTGGAGAACCGGTAGCGGAAATTTTGAGTAGTTCGGTAGTAAAAATTATGACTGGCTCCGCCCCCATCTATTCTCTGCCTCCCAAGTCCCAACTGATCAGGAATAAATGGGGATTTTGCAGTAACCTTTCCCTGGAGTGGGGAGGAATGGAGATTTTATAGTATCCTTTCCCTGCCACGCCCACCAAGCCACACCCATAGAACCGGTAGTTTTTGAAACCCACCACTGGCTTAATCGCATGCAGGCCTCAGGCCTCTAACTAGGAGAATTGCCTTCTTTCTTCTCTCTGGTCTAAGTCTTTCTATTTTGAATTCAAAATTTGCATTCCAGGGGAAAAGGCATATTGCATATCATAAAAACAGAACACACTTGATTATGTGACTGTGACACTACAAAGAGTCTTGGAAATAAACCTGTGCACCACAATGGTTAAATATTTCTGAGGCTGGATTGGACTCAACATTTTCAGTTGGCAAAGGATTCCTAAAATGCCAAAAGGGACTTTGCTGTTGTAAATGTTCAACAGTATTGTATCTCATTAATCATACTAACATCCAGCATTACTTTAATACAAAAGAAAATATTGAACGGGTAATACTATAGAGCTCAAAACCAACATGAAAGGGGATTTTGTATACAGTCTAAATTTGTTTCTTTTCTAGAGCATCCTGGATAAGTGAGGAAAGGCCAATAATGCACATAAAACTGGCTAGGCACAATGTTGACTGGCCTGTGGTAACATGAGACTCCAGTATCTGGAATAGTTTAGTTAAAAAGAATGCAAAAACCCATGCAAAATCTATTGGTGGATGGGGGCGGGCAAGAGAACGACAGCAAAAAGCATGAAATATACTGAAATTAAAAATAAATATGTCAAAACCCAACATTTAAATAAAAAGTGAAAGTCAATTTGAACAGTATGGAACATTCAAATTTTAGTTGAGATTGTTGCCAAATCAGTATCATTATGAAAAAATGGTTCAGCTAAGTTACTACCAGTACTACTTCATAACATACAAAACAGTGGTGGGTTGCTCCCGGTTCTGTCCAGTTCTTGCGAACTGGTAGTAAAAGTGGTGGGAGGCTCCACCCATCCGCACCTCATAATGGATGATCTGCACATGTGCAGAAGTGTGCGCTCCAGTTGTGAACCGGTAGTAAAGGTAAGTAGAACCTATCCCTGATACAAAGTAACAAATGAACATGTAAACTAACATATTAGCTTTTTTGAAAAACAAATATCCCTGAATTATGTTGAAAGAATACAGAAGAAGTGAGAAGATAAGAAAGGATGATTGCAAGCAAGCGCAGAAGATTGTGGATCTTTGCAGCTGGAGAGAGGAAGTGGTTTGCTTTCTAGGCTGCTTGAAGGTGACAGAGGACAATGGCAACTATCAGTTTACACAGTTCTGGTGGCGGATGTGTGTGTGAACTCGAAAAATAATTTGGGTATCATGTAAATGGACACTTATACGTATGTATATTTAAACAACACATTAATTTCCATAAAAATATTGTGAACGGTGTATTTTGAGGTTGACGTGTGGATTGGGTGCCCATCTGCATTTCAAATTTACTGTTTTTCCATTGTTGTTTTTATATTTATTGTGAAGTGCCTGGAGTCCCATTGAGAAAGGTTTGTATTGAAAGTATCGACATACAAACAAAATCTTTCCAGAATATCTGATAGGGAAACATTCTAGAGATGCCATCTCAACTTGATGAAGCTCAGGTGATTTAAGTAGCGCTTGCCCAACACATCTAGAGGGCCACAGACTTACTTCAGGATCACCATACAAAAATATCAATATATTAACATGGGAAGCCATAGCTGTATGGTGCATTGGTCAGATCACACCTGAAATAGTAGGTCAATTTTTTTTTTTGCCACAATCTTAAAAGGACACTGAGGAACTGGAATGAGTGCAGAGAAGAGGGACAAGGATGGAAAGAGACTTGGAAATTTCCTGCCTAAGCAGGGGGTTGGACTAGAAGACCTCCAAGGTCCCTTCCAGGGGTGAAAACTACTTACCTTCCTTACTAGTTTGGAAGTGCATGCACCACGCCTGTGCGCATGTCATGTCCATGCGCAGACCTTCTGTGCATGCGCAAAGGTAAAAAACACATTACTTCCTGGTTAAAACCAGGAAGTAATGACACCCGGGTGGTGATCGCTACCAGATTGCCGAACCACCGGCCAAGATCGCTACCGAACCAGGCAATCCAGTCCAATCCGGGAGCATTTCACCCCTGGTCCATTCCAACTCTGTTATTCTATTCTATTCTATTCTATTCTATTCTATTCTATTCTATTCTATTCTATTCTATTCTATTC
>JANHZT010010665.1:127558-138226 GCA_032468215.1 Stegonotus admiraltiensis
CTTCGCCGCCTGCCCGAGGCTGCCCGAGCGACTTGCCTGAGCGTGCGAAGGGGGGGGGAAGGGGGGGAGGAGCAAGGCGGGGCCAGGCGGCTTTCTCGGCTCGCGCTGGCTGCCGCCCCCGCCCCCCCCGCTAGATTTTGAGGGAGAGAGAGAGAGCGCGCGCGAGAGGCAGAGCCCAGGCGCGGATTGAGGATGGCGGCGAGCCCCGCGGGACTGCGGGGCCACCTGGTCTGCTTCCTGGCCCTCCTGTTGCGAGAACTTCCCCGGGCGAGGGCAGGTAACGCCGGCTGGTGTCCGAAGAGGGGGCAGCTCGAGGGAGGGTGTGCTCTGGGACGGGGTCGACCGGCAAGCGCCCTCCAGACAGCGCCTAGCACAGAGGGAGGAGGCTTAGCGGACTAAACAAACAAACAAACAGCCACGGTTCCTTGGGCAGCCCAGATGTTTTCTGTGGGTTTTTTTGGGGGGGGGCGGCGAGAGGCGAGGGGTCCTACTTGCTGCTGCTTAGAAGCGATTCTCAAACCTGGTGAGCGACCTCCCTTGGTATTTTCACCTCTCCCCGCCCGACCACCACCTGCTCCACAGGTAAAGCGCAAAGGAGCCTTCCGAACTTAGTTCCCACAAGAAGTTGAGCGCAGGAATAAACACCGAACCTCTCCAAGTCCCAAAGGTGCTTTTGTTGTTTTTTTCTCCAAGAGGCGACTGGACTTCCTAATTTTTCTTCGAAGACCTTTCACTTCTCATCCAAGAAGCTTCTTCAGAGCTGAAGAAGAAGAACAAGCTTCTTGGATGAGAAGCGAAACGTCTTCGAAGAAAAACTAGAAAGTCCAGTTGCCTCTTGGAAAAGAAAAAAGAAAAAAAAAGCACCTTTGGGATAACCCCGACCTGGATGACTGAGAAGCTCCATAGACATGAACCTCCCCTAAGGTTAACGTGAACTCAGCCCGGCTTGTTAGGCGAATGTATCTGCAAAGAGAAACGGGGCCGGGCGGAAGGAATTGAAAGCTTGCCTTCACGAAGCGACGGAGTGGAAGGTTTTTGGCGTTCCTCTCTCACAAATTCTTTGTGAGCCAAGAAGTAGCTTCGTCTTCTCTCGGGGGATGTTTCACACGTCCGTGGCTTGTTTAGGACACGGAAGGAGGCACCACCTGCTTGAGGAGCTCCCCCTCCCCACGCTCGATTATGCGCACCTTTTGCAGGCTTCTGTTACCTCCATCCCCTCCAAAGAAAGGCTCTGTCGCTTGGTGATAACGAGAGTGAATAAAAAGAGTGATACGAGACTACATTTTTTTAAAAAAAGAGCTATTGTTTATTAATCCTTTTTTAAACAACTAAAGCTACTGTGATTAAAAGGATATTATTCTTAACGCCAATGCCTCTCGGAGCAGCTGGGAGCAATCACTGACTTTCAATTTTAATACCCCACCCCCATCATCATTATTTTTTAAGTTGATGTTTCCTGGGAAGTGGGAGTAAGGAACATTTAAAGACAAACAAAACATACTGTACCTCTTGTTGCAGTGATATTTTTTGTTCATTTACAAAGTTGTGTGGCACATTGATTAATTGGCACAGTTAAATTATAATGTAAACAATGTGTAGTCCTAATATTGCAGTATCTCAATTTGCCAGTGTCTACTCCTTCATAAAATCACATACTGAAACGTGTTATCATATGTTACTCAGTCTGTGATAAATTTAAGTTAGGTTTTTTTTCTTAACAGCGGATAGAAGAAATGGCAGTAGTCTTATCATAAATAAAAAGTTGTCATCTTGCATACGCCTGTGTGTTTGTGATGCGGGTAGCTTGTAATTCTTTGCCTGTATTGAAGGCTAAAATGAGACTTCTGTGTGGTTTATCCTGTTCCTGACACCAATTTATCCATCATGTCATCTTCTAAAATTCTGTTCATTATCTTCTATCAGTCAATTGTCATAGATTATTTTGATACTACTGAGTTCATTGGACTAATTTAAGAACTTTCTCTCTTCCTGGTGCTTTTGTTTTTCGGCAAATCTAGAGTCCCCCATGCTTAGATATACACTTCCCTTTTTATTGGCATTATAAAAGAATCTACGGTTGCAGAATAAGTTTACAATTAAGATATTATGTTGCAGATCCTGGTTTTAAAAAGCAGCCCCAGATTAAAACTTCTCTAAAACTATTTCTCAGAAGATGGCAACTTCAGATAAAAGCATTTCAGAAAAAAAGGTGTCTGAATTAACAATTACATATTTATTTACCCAGAAGCAGAAAATATTGGATAAAGTGTTAGATATATCAGGCACATATGTCCACAGAAATTTTAAAAAATCCTTTTATAAGGAGCTTTTATAGAATGGTACTGCTTCCCCACACCATATTTCTAATGAACCTTTAATAAGTCTGCTGTGAGCTATAGGTTTAAAGGCTGCTTTTACATTATATTGTTTCGGAGCTACTGGCTCTTACAGTCTTATTTGTGGCACTTTAAAGACATACTTAAACTTGCTGTTTGTGCAGAAATATGCCTTGGAGAACTTTAAACGGGTGTCTTGCAGAATTTTACTGGAGAGAGCAACCGTTCTCCAAACAAAGACTTGCAATTGACTTCTATAACTTAAAGAGTGTTCTGGTCTTAGAAATCCAAGAATCTAGGGAAAAGGACATGGTTGGTTGAAATGCCAATAGACCATGCCCCTTTCCCGCGATTCTTCATTTAGTTTTCTGTACTTCTAGCAAAAGTAAAATTTCCTTCTAATGAAGCTCAAATACCAATGATTGCATGGACACATTTTTGTAGCTTATTTGGCAAGTGTAGAAGAAGTTTGCCTTAGTTGTCTTCTGTTTTTCTCTGTACCTCTTAAGTCCTGAAATTCCCAGGGAAACCTCCCACCCCAATCCAATTACTAAGCAGGGCTGATCTTAATTAGGTTCTGAAATCAGCAGAATGCTGGTTAAATGCTATCTTCTCCAGAACCAGTACTCCATGGTTACTGAACCTGCTAGGTTCTTAAATAGCTTGTTAAAAGTTCCCCCCAAACCTTCTGTTTCATTGCTGTTGTGGGTGTTCTTTTGACTGTATAAGGATTTACACACAAACAGCTGAACTAGTTGAATTTCCATATGAAGCTGTATTCTAGCAGAGTAACTGTTTTTGTCTATTCCACAAATTGGCATTGTTTATTGTACTTCGAATAAAATTTATTGTTGGATACCTTTAGTGGACTACAGCCCACTTCTTCTGGAATTATGCTATCACTTTCTAGCATTTACTTTTCTTCCTCTTCCTGTCTCTATCTTGGAACTAATTTATCCTCTGTGAGGCCTTCCTCTAGATATCATTGCTATTATAAGTAAAGCGGGTACCGTTAGTTACTAGCAGCAGAATCTTCTTGACAGGAAGAAGGGCAGGATGTTGTGCTCCTTGATGTAGCTTTTCAAGCTTCAAGTCCTCAGTGAGTCCAAAGCATCATTGCCATCTCCCTGGGGTTTTGATCCAGTGTTGCTTCTCTGCCAGTCATTCATCCCATCCATTCAGGTGTATTTTCTGGATGAGGAATGATTATGGGATAGATGGGGAACAGACCTGCTAGTCTTTAATTCTTAATAAACTTCTGTATTAAATTTCAACTAAGGAAATCTGAGAAATGGATCTTTGCATTGAATCAGAAGCAAATAGTGGCTGAGTTCCTGTCCAGGAGTGTTGCTGTTCATTGAATAAAAAACTCCAAGGAGATAAAAGATGCCTGATGACAGCAACAAGCTGGGAATCCAGTTTGATGGGACAATTATGCTGATGCAGCTCTACTAAAGCTGGATATAGCATCTTGTAGAATGCCGCCCCCCCCCCCTTCAGCCTTCATCTGTTCCCTGGAAGCATCAGCTTAAATCTGTATTGTTTACAATGGCATCTGAAGAGAAATCATAAGGGAATTGTTATCCTGCCTTCTTAGTTTTAATCCGCTGCTAAATTCTGTTGTAACTCTAGCATTCTGTAAGTTTATTTTAATTCATTGTTGGTTTTTTTCCTCCTTAAATGTGGTATCTGCTTTTTTCCTTTTTTTCTGAGTTGCGTTTTTCTCTATTCCCACATCAGCTGTTTTGTTTGGAGAAGCAGGGAAGAACCATGGTTTCAGCAAAATACAGTAAATTGGTAACAGGGAACAAAGTTATAAAAATCCCATACTCTTCCTTAGATCTTACTTCCAGGTGGCTGATGAGAAGGCTTGCACAGAAGGGAAGTATAAAAGCTGGGGTGTTGTTTTTTTGTTTGTTTGTTTTTGGTAGCTGCCCATGAAACTATGGTAAATTATCCTACTGAGCATCCCAGTGAAATACCTGAACAGAACCATTTAAAAATATATAAATATATATGTGTGTGTTTTCTTCAATTTCAATATAATTTTAGTGTTATATCAACTGGATCTTGTTTCAAATAAGTATAAAATAAGATTGAAAAAAATGCTATATTGTTACAATGGCCTTCAAGAATGAATGCCTCCTGTTATGGGCACTTCTTTCCATCATGCTAATTAAGAATTCTCTCTTTCTGTTATTTCATATTTTTTAAACATTTTGCCTGGTTGGCTTATGTTAGTAGCTCAGAAGCATTGACAATAATATACTAGAGAGGGGTAGATAATCTATAACTTCCATGATCCCTGACCAGGCCTGGACTCTTTTGGACATTCAATCTCTTCCTTAAAATCTTATAAACAGGGAACTACAAAAGTGCAAATCAAACAAATGTGCACATTTTAACCTCTTCTTCCCATTGCTGCTTCATCTCTTCCAAAGTTTAATACTTTTTGATTGTCTACTGCCTGTGCACACACCCATTCACAATGGGACATTCCTGGCAGGAATGCTTTTCAGGGAAGCTAGCAAAACAACTTCAACAGCAAAAATAATTTGATTTGAAAACAAATGAAATGGGGAGAGATGCCAACTCGGGATCCCTGGTCTCTGTCATTCTCTAATAATGTGTTGCTTCCCCTTTCCCTCAGGATTTAAAAGGATTGTACCTTGCCAGCTGTTATTTTCTTTAATCCAAAATTATCTAATTCTGGATCAGGTGCAAAACAATGGCTCCAGAAGAAAATATAGGATTAAGGGACAAACTGCCTTTGAGCATGTATTCAGCCCAGGAATTGTTTTTTCAGCTCTGGAGCTGAAAATCAAATGTTATTGAAATACTTATAGATTCATTTATATCCTGTTTTCTGCATTACATATCCTGATGAAAAACTCTGGAAAACTTTAAAACTTAAATTCCCGTTTATATAGTTTCTTTCCATCATGCTACTCAAGAACTGTCTCTTATGTTGTTTCTTATTTTTCAAAGATTTTGCCATGTTTGATTTTCAGCTGCAAGTAAACAACGAATATATTCCTTATCGAAAAGAAAATACACTTATTTTCCTTGTGGACCAGATTATGTTTGCTTGACATGTATTGCTTCTATTTTATGTTGAGCTTTTTGATTTCAACAATTCGATTTGGAAGGGAGGAACAGGTTCTTTGTTGTTCAGATCAGCTGACACTGGAAATCATTATAGCAAATCAACCTCTTCTGTCTCTCCATCCCTGTTTTAATCCATGAACTTCCCCATTATGCATGCTAAAAGTGGGGATCTCATCCTGTAATAATTGTCTGGGTGGGAAAAGGCAGTGGGAGATGAAGAATAACTTGAACGTCATTGAAGTTTTGGATGGCTTGGTCCTAATCAGAATGGGACAATCCCTCACGCACCATCCTTTTTATATTTAACCCAAAGCTAAGAGTATCAGTAGAACAGGGGCCCCAAATGCAGAAGCCCAAGGCAGTTCTTCAACTTCATTCCAGGTTGCCAGAGACTTGTTCAGGCATGATTGAGAGAAATACAAGGGCCCTTTCAGGCAGATGAACTCAGTGTCTGCACCTGAAATGCCACAAGGAAAAGAGATGACAGCTACCATGAGATGTGCTTTATGTACATATACACAAACCCAACATCAAATAATGGTCAAAATCAGAGTGCTGTATCTTCATGTGCTGCTCTTTTCTCTTGCTAGGGATGTCTCTCACTATCATCATTAATTCAGCTAATTGAGTAAAACTTGGTTGAAATGCTCATGGGTTTATATGCTGTGTGAGCATAATAACTTTCACCAACTTAATATTTGGCTGGGCTTTAAGTCCCATCATTCCTAGCCAATATGTTCAATGACATATAGGAATTGCAGACCAAGAAATAGAGGGCATCAATTTAATGAAGAGTGATTATACAAACACCATGCAGTAAATATCCAGTTTTCTGGAGTTCAGTTCTGGAGTTCTCAGGTGCAACAGAAAAAAATTTTACCTGCCCCAAAGCAGGGGACAAAATCTACTGTTTCAAACAATACAGATCATTGACATGATTTAGCAATTTGCATCATTATTTAATTGATGTTTTTATGTCCTTTGTGTCCATTGATTCAAATAATATAAAAGCATAATTCATGTACATTTGGATTTAATGACCATCCCCCAAATGGTCTGTTAAGTGCAGGGTTTACTGTATAGAGTTCTAAAGGAATGACTGTCCATATTTAGATGTCACAATCCACCTGTTCAAAAAAGCAGTGCAGGGATGATTTACTCTAGTGAACTAGAATACTTCTGGCGCAGGGTTTAGATGGGAGAGGACAGAGGATATATTGTCCTAGGTAACTTCAAAGATAGTTAAAAACCCTCACCCATCATCCACAGGATATCTTTTTAATTACACATTCCAATTTCGGGGGAAGCATTATATTGAACACTGAGATATGGGAACAATCAAAGTCTTTCAGTGCAATTTATATGTTTGTGTGCATGTATGCTATTTTACATTTCCTTGCCTGAATGTTGCAGTGAGATTTTGTAGGGTACATACTCTCACCCACATTACTTTAAAAAACAAACAAACTATGATCTATTTGTGGAGAAATAATCTGTCAATATGGTGAGCTCATCTGTTCATAATGAATTAAGTGATACAATCTCTAATTTAAGATTTACAGAATGCAGTGTCTGATCCCTCCAACATAAAAATGCAGATTGATTAAACTGCTTAATTTTTTTTAAAGAAGTATGTTAATGTTATTGTGGTAACTTCCTGTTTGGTTCACTGTGTGCATTTGTTTTTTGGTTCTCTATAACTGATTCTTTATGAAAGCAAAAACAAAAAAAGGATTATTGTTCTTGCAACGCATGAGTTACTAATACTGGACTCCTAACCAATGGAACATTTCTACAAATGTTGTCTCTAAGAAGGGAATGAACTAATCTTTCATATGATTGTTGCTAATTTATATGGATTAGCAGGATTGTTGGAGAGGGGGAAAGGAATTATTATATTTCTTTAATATTTATTTTATAGAATGTTTATAATTCTCTTTCATGTGCACAAGAATTGACAACACATGGAATATGAAGTACCGTCAGTTCAATTTTTGCAAACCTGTGGATCTCTCAAGATTACACTATTAAAATTTGCTATCAAATGGTATTGGACCATGTCAGTATAATTTCCCATGGATTTTAAATGGGTATTAAAGGAAAATAAGTGCACTAATGCAGTGTGCATTAATACAGTAAAACTTTAAAATCCCATCCATAAACCCTGAAGGGGAGGGCTGAAATATCCCCTCCCCCCACATCCTTTTCTTCTCCACTTGTGGCTTCATAGCATCAATGTTCTACTCACTCCAGTTTTTGGCAGCCAATTAAAAAAATTGTAGCCCCTGTTTGCAAGCAAAAAAGGTTGCTTGCCTTTGACTTAAGGGTAAGTTTGCAACGTATTAAAAACAATAAAATAGCACTGAGAGCAATTACAAATCAAACAGCAACAAACCAGCATTTAACAATGAAAGCAATGAAAAGCAAAGGTTGTTGCCAAATATAATTTTCTAAAAAGCCTGAGAGAATTAAAAACACACCCACTCACTAAAATTTTGCTTCAGAAAGATTTGCCCAAGACAAGCATAATAGGATAGAGTTAATGAAGGGACAGTTAAAAAAAATTAGCAGGGGAGGACACTGTTCTTGTGTTTAGAAGAAAAACTTTAAAAAGATTTAAAAAATCTGGTTAGTGGGCCCAGTGTTATCATTGGACTCCTGGGGTTAAATTTTTCAGCTTATTCAGTTTTTAAGGACTTCAGGGTTTTTTTTATTGTGGGTTTTTTGTTGTTTTTTACAGAAATACTTTATTGTGCAATCTCTGTGTGTGTGTGTTTGTGAAGGATTATTTTATTAAGCATTAACATTTTGGCAACATGATCCTGAAGAGCTCACAGAAGCTATAAGAAGGGGCTGGAAGCCAGGAAAATTCATTCTACAAATTTTCTGCTTTAGAAGACATCACCTTTGTAACATAGTAAAGTTGATAGAACTCTTTCCTATATTACATGTGGAAAGTTGAAAGAAAATGCAAAGTGGCTACACAGTGCAATGCTTTGTGTTCTGGGAGCTGTGCAGATTTTACTCCCTGCAACTTCAGTGTGAATTCAGTTTGTTTCATCAAGGTGCTTCTTGTTGCTTCACAGTTGCATCTGGCAGCTGCATTGCAAACAAATAACCAGATGAGACTCCTATGCACAGAATCTTCTTCTGACTCACAGACCTGTTGGTGGAAGCTGTCTGATCAAGCAAAATAAAAATATCCAATAATTTTGTCTTCAGAAGCTGGGGAGGAGACTTTGCATAGACCTATTATATAATAGACAAGGTTTCCAATACGTAATATTGCATAGTAATGATATGTAATGTTATCTAATAGGAATTATTCTGTAGGCTCGCCAATTGTATTGGAAAGCATTAGCAAAGATCTGTATAGTGATGTGGAAGCAGCAGCTAGGGGGCTGTTGCTCAGATTCATTCATGTACGTATATGCAGCACAAATTAAAATAGGAATGTTATTATACTTCAACTCTGAGATCATTGTGACTCATGGAAAGAAATCTGGAAGCCTTCAAATGTGTATAAAAAGAATTTAATGTAGAATTTAACATCTTGAATATGTGTGTTTTCAATTAAATAAAGCAAATTTCTAGCTGTTCTGATTGTAAAGAAAAGTTTGCAAATACATAGGCAGCAGTTCCTAAAGGCCCCAAAACTGGAAGGGAGAGAAGGAGGGGGAGAAAGAGAGGGAGGGAGGGAGAGAGACCATGAGACCATGAAGGGATTCTGGTGAGATTGATTGATTGTGCCCTCAAGTTTTTTTTATCTCCTAGTGACCACATAGGTACATTTATTTCACATCCTCTCTGCTGAGAACTAATGGGGAAAGTGAACTGGGAAATCAAAGTTCATTTCATTTCTGAGCTCTGATGTAGTTTCTTTGCTCTACTTTCTCTCAGTCTGTCTTGCTACATCTGTAAATGATAGTAGTAGTAGGGATTCTATGCATGCAAGGTATTATGAAACAATAAGGATTTACAGCCAACCTTTCCTCCAAAGAACTCAAGGTGCTGCATGATTAACCTTGCTTCTCTTCAATCTAACAAGAACCCTTTTAAGTCAGGCTGAGGAGTAATGTTTGGTCCAAGGTCCAGATTATTTTGTAAGGAAATTTAAAGTGTGCTTTCCCTAGTCCTATTAATGCAACTCTTTATGCCACAATATTATTGTTTTGGTTTACTTTGACTCTGCTAGGAGAAGTGTTTTGGCCCTCCAGCATGACTTTCATGGGAGGATATGTATTTGTTTCACATTTGCAAGCCTTTTATGTCTGGAGCGTTCCTCAAATTTTGACAACTGCAGAAAATTAACTTCTCTCCAAAAATCTTTAAAATGTTCCAGGTCTTAGTGTTGGCAGAAGACTTGTCCAAATTATTAGCTGAGATTTAATCTGAGCAGGGTTCTTTTGAAGGGGCAAATTATTAAGTACTCAGTTCATTAACATTTCCTTTACCATCCCCTATTAGCACTGTTTTCCTGGCTTCTCTGCTTTTTCATCATCCAGCTGTTTCCTCTTCTCCTTCTATATATGTTTTTATTGTTACCAACATTTCAGTCATTTGGAAAAGAGACGAAATATACATTAGGAAAGATGTAAGGTAGTACATTGCATGATTGACTCCTTTTTCTCTTCCTTTACCCCCTCTTCCTCTTCTTCCTTGGAATATATTTCTATGTTTGTTTTGGTTCATTGTATACAAAGCTGTGGTCAAGAACAAGGGTTGGGCAAGCAGCTTGGAATCAAAAATTTACACAGCTGTTTGCCTTCTGTTATTTGGCCTAATTCTGGGATAGCTATTACTAATAAACATGCCTTCAGCTGCAATTTTCTCTGAATATGAAGTAATTAGTACATCAAGCCATATGTTCTAGTTGCATTTTCATGCCACATGGGATAACAAGGCAGGCATATCTTGGTAAATCAGACTGTAAACTTAACATGGCAATATCATCTCTGGCCTAAACTGCTCAGATCACTGGCTCAAGATGACCTGTGCATAAATATTTGGAGTGAAGGCTAGACTCAGCATTAGATAACATCTGTCAGGCATGAAAGACCAGGTCCACATGTGAAGGTTCAATTAAACTGATTTATTGCTAAAACCTACCCTGTTTCTCCAAAAATAAGACATACCCTGATAATAAGCCCAATTGGGCTTTTGAGTGCATGTGCTAAAATAACCCCCCCCCCAAAAAAATAAGCCCTCCCTGAAAATATTTAAA
>JANHZT010010665.1:147793-158659 GCA_032468215.1 Stegonotus admiraltiensis
ACAGAAGTATGAAGGCTATTGCTTAACGCATTGTAAGCCACCCTGAGTCTCTGGAGAAGGGCGGCATATAAATCAAAATAAAAAAAAATATTATGTTTATTGTAAGATTATAGTAACAGAATCTTGCAGGTCTGAAACCACTTCTCCCCTTGCCTTGCTTTTTCCGAGAACTAAGGAGGGTCCCTTCTGAGACACTTTTCTCTCCTCCTCATTCCTTCACTTCCCCGTGGGCTGATTTATCTCTTTTATGATCTTTGCCTTGGCTGTGGCTTTTCCTTCTGTTTCCCAAGGTTATTCTGAGCATTACAGTTGATGATGACAAACCTCAACTCCCACTTGGCAACCCCAAGGTCAATCTGTTTACATCATGGGACAAAGGCAAGGCTTAATTGTTTGTAACAGGGGTCACCTAAACTTCAAATCTCCCAACAATATCTTCCTTTTTTCTAAGAGTCAGTATCTTTCTGTCCATTATCCTATTAATAAAAGTCATGGCAAAGATCAATAGGAACTCAGCCAGTTGCATTATCATCACATCTTGCTGGACTGAGCAGCTGTGGTTTGCTCTATCATATTTATCAGTCCTCTGCTTTTCTAGCTGACAAAGCCTCCTCTCCAGCCATCATTTTACAGCACAGAAGATTTAATTCCACATTCTGGATTAAAGTAGAGGAGAAGTTTTCCAAAAAGACTATGCCACTAAATGGAACTCCTTTACAGAAGAAAGGATGAAACAATGAGGAATTTAGACAGGCAATTGCACAGAGCAGACATTGAAACAAGCATGAGAAAGAAACTTAAGATAACTGCTTTGAATTTGTTTACTATGAGACAAACCTGAACAGGCTTTTAAGATTCTCTTACTAAGGGCCAGAACAATAAAGTAGTGTTACTGGAATTCCTCCATTGTGTCTTTCTTGACTTAGCCTTCCTCAGGGGGCTGAGAGAAACAGAACTTTAATCCCATGCAATATTAGATCCATCACAATTTAGTCCTTGACTTATTTTTCAACAAAGGTATATTTTGCAATCATATTCTCTTTTTTTCTTCTTCATTAGCAATTTTCTGTTAGGTCACTTTATGATTTGTTATGTGAAAAATGGGTGCTTAGATTTATTCTACAGTATGCAGGAAACATTCATCAATCTATGAACAATCAGCACTTTATAGGAGATACCTAAAACGTTTACATTTTCTAGGTTACAGCAGATGAATGACCGTCCATAAATAGGGCAAGACACAGCCATCAGTTTTATTGGCATGTGAATACTGTATTTGGTAAGAATGATGGGATGGAAGCAAGAAATAAATTGTTGTGGAATAAAAGCCTGCATAAAATAATTTAACCACCCACTTTATTTTTGCATAGATTGCCTCCATGTGAGAGTTGCAATCATTTATTCTTTCAATAAACGAAAGCGTTCCCTGTGGAATTAAAGATTCTCTTCCTAAAAGTAAGGAAGCTGCCTTCGCCTAGGAGTTCAGAGTTGGAATGCTGGCCATTGAACTTTCAGCAAGCTTAGGGTACTTAGGCATGTACACTCATTGATGTAAAAAGGAAATCCATTTGGGAGCCAGAAATCTGAACAAGAAGCTTTCCTGATGCTTTCTCTTTGTGAGGAGTGACTACAAAGCATATCATTCAAAATGATATTCTCCATATGGAATCTGAAATGCAGTTACATGACAAACAGATCAACACATGTAGTCTGCTATACTAGCCAGTGGTGGGATTCCAAATTTTTTACTACCAGTTCTGTGGGTGTTGCTTGGTGGGCGTGGCATGGGAAAGGTTCTGTAAAATGTCCATTCCTTCTCCAGTCCAGGGGGAGGCTACTGCAAAATCCCCATTTCCTCCCGATCAGCTGGGACACGGGAGGCAGAGAATAGATGAGGGGTGGGCCCATTCAGAGGTGGTATTTACCAGTTCTCCAAACTACTCAAAATTTCCACCACTGGTCAGAACCTGCTGAAACCCACCTCAGATACTAGCCCATGCTTTTTCATGTGCAAATCCAGTACTCCCTACCATGCTGAAGAGGATTTTGTATTGATTTTGCATGTTTAACAGTGGCAGTATTTTAAATTGTGCCATGTGTTGATGATAACCATTCAGTGATGCCTTCCTGGTTCATTGTTCCTGCTTTCTTAAGAAAGTATTTGCTCTAAATATCCCAACAATGATAACAGGTAACCAGTAACATTTTTAGAAGGATATCTGGCAAAATCTCAATTCTCAGCTTCATGTTTGCCAAGCAGTTCTTCATTTCTGTGCACAAAGTGATAACAGGGAAAAAAGAGAGCCTCTTCTATGTGCCATGCCCAGCTGCCATCTCAGCATTTGAATGAAGAGCATGAAGAAGGTAATGTGAAAACGCCATTGAATGCTCTGCTTGGATCGAGGCATGAGGTTGGAGAATGAGATAATGGGTCCAGTGGGACTATCTTTAGCTGGAAATAGATTGTAGAACTAGGTCAAAAGAGCATGAGAGATGGGAAAGAGATGGAAGTTTTCTGAGGACAGTAATTCTATATTCCCATCTCTCTGTTGGGACCAGAAAGAATCTAATGGAAAAGATTGGATGACAGCTACATACTGTGGCCTGCTAGACAGCCAGTATGACTTTACTCCCTTCCTTTCTTTTCCATTCCTTGCAAAGAATACAACACTTTCTTCACTACCCCCACTTCACCCCCACTTCACCTACAACCTTCTATCATGAGTCAGGATATGTTGCAGTTTGTTGCCAGACACGGAGGGGAATAACTTGCTGCAGCTTCTTTCCCAGTATTCTCAAGGGTGGCAGGCACGAGTGTGGGATGTCTTCTGATCTGTCCCAGTTAAGTTCTGAGTGCAGGCTACAACTAGAAGTCAATCATTTAATAAAAGGTTTTGAGTAAATTTTTTCAAGTAAAACAAAACAGCTAACAAGCAATTATTTTCCAGATCTAATTCTGGGATGTGGGAGATTTTCCTAACAATCTGCTATTGATTGTTCTTTTTAATCACATTGAGGGGTCAAGAAACCAACATACGAAATGTGTAGGATGTAGAAGCTCTTCTGTTTGTATCTATCCTAAGAAAAGTGCATGGTAGGCTGATCCAAACTGAGATTATTGAGTGCAGAGTGGAGGAGGGTAATCTGATCTTCTCCCAACAGCTCCAATATTTGTTTGTTTGTTTGTTTGTTTATTGCCTGCCGATCTTTCCATAGGGTAACTCTGTTTATGTAACTGTTACATATACAGTGAAAACATAAAATGTTTTCTGTACATAAAACATATATAAGTTCTATTACCCAGTGAGTGAATAGGGAAACTTTTAAAAACAAATTTGGTACCAGTGGATCTCTTTTAAAATGCGGCTGCATGTATGTGCATGAAAGAGAGAAGGTGCTTTATTATGCTTTCAGACATCCTATTTTAAATAATGTTCCTTAAATTTTAGTTTTCCAAAGTGTTACCTTTTAGCTTGTTGAAGCTAAGAGCCAACACATCCTGACCGGTTCGAAGTTGACTCAGCCTTCCATCCTTCAGTAAAATGAGGACCCAGATTGTTGGGGCAATAGGCTGATCTTTATAAACCACCCAGAGTCTGCTAAAAGCACTATGGAGCAGTAAATAAGTCTAAGTGCTATTGCTATTGCTGTTGTTGAAGGATGCTAGATTGAAGAAAAATGCTATATACACTTTTTGCTATACACTGTTTTTGCATGTATGTGTGTGTGTGTGCACATGTGCCTTTGAGTCAGTATAATTCCTGCTGACTTCCTGGATAAGTCCCTGTAGTTTTTTGGCAAGATTTCAGAAGTGGTTTGTCTTGCCTCCTTCCTAGGGCCAAGAGTGACTGACTGGGCCCCCAGTTGGTTTTGTGGTGAAGGTAGGAACTCAGTTCACGCTCTAATTTAAGGGTTCAAATATTTTTATTAGTTTATCAAAATATAAAATAAAAATGAAGATAATGGGAAATTAAAGGAGGAAAGGGGGAAGAGGGAAAAGTGTAGGATAAAGGGATAAAGAAAAGCATTGGCTTCTGGCTCCTTTTGGTGCAGTGGAATAAGGTAATAACATAAAACCTCAATGTTTTACTTTCATATGCTAATATATATCGTATTTTTCGGACTATAAGACGCACTGGAGTATAAGACGCACCTTAGTTTTTGGGGAAGAAAATAGCTGATTGGGGGTGGATCGGCCTTCCAGAATATCCCCAATCAGCTGTTCCCAGAGGTGAACTTTAACAACAGGTTCGTTGGTTGTGAGCTCTGCGCCTTGCTTTTTTTTCAGCCTCTCAAACGGAGGTTTCAGAGGCTTTTTTCAGCCTCTCAAACAGTGGTGAAATCCAAATTTGTTTACTACTGGTTCTTAGTGGGCATGGCAGGGGAAGGATACTGCAAAATCCCCATTCCCACCCCACTTTGAAGCCAGCCAGAGGTGGTATTTGCCGGTTCTCTGAACTACTCAGAATTTCTGCTGCCGGTTCTCTGAACTGCTCAAACTTTCCACTACCGGTTCTCCAGAACCTGCTGGATTTCACCCCTGCTCTGAAACCTCTGTTTCAGAGGCTGGGCAGGGCTACATTTGGACTATAAGACACCCCCAAGTTTTCACCCTCTTTTTGGGGGTAAAAAGGTGCGTCTTATACTCTGAAAAATATGGTACTAGCCATTTCTAGAATAGAAGAATTAGAATAGATTTTTTTTATTGGCCAAGTGTGATTGGACACAAAGGAATTTGTCTTTAGTGCATATGCTCTCAGTATACATAAAAAGAAAAGATACATTCGTCAAGAATCATAAGATACAACACTTAATGATAATCATAGGGTATAAATCGTAAGGATACAAGCAACAAAATTATAGTCATACAGTCATAAGTGGAAGGAGATGGGTGGTGGGAATGATGAGAAGATTAATAGTAAACCCTATAACAACAAAGCTATCTAATCAGCAACCAAAAATCAAAATTTCATCCCCCACCCCACCTCAAGCACAAAGTCCCTTCACTCTTCATTAGACAGTGGAGCTGATTTTAAATTCTGTACAAGCAACTCAGTGTAAGGCTGGTCATTCAAAATGTTTTGCATCTGGAAGATGGCAGTTTATTTAAGGCCCCAAGTTTGCTGAAGTATTCTGTCACATAGGGGAAGGGAAATACTTTTGATGGAGAGTCCTCGTTGATAAAATGTCATCCATCATCTAAGAAAGGAAAGGATTTTGCAGCCAAAGTCAGAGACCAAGAGCATTCTTGGCTTTAATTATATTTTGAGAGAGAAAGAAGCAAGAAATAACTGGTAAACAATGAGCTTTACTTGTCACTAGATAATCTTTCTTGGAATTTATTAGTGGAGGAATATATAAGAAAGATATGGAAGAATCTTGTATGCACATATACATACAAATGAACATGTAGATATGAATGTAGAACTGAGATATGAATGTACCAGGGTGGACAATATGATGCCTATAGCAAGAATATGCCTGCAAATCACACCCTTGGTGCCCAGTAAGCTCTGTGGCCTATCTGACTTTTATTTTTTAGATTCTTTATTTTTTTAAAAAAAGTGGGAAGTTATCAAGCATCAAACCAAAGCACCAGCCTTCAGCACTACTGGGATTCTTAGGAAAAAAAGACAACCATGGATGGTTGAAGTTTAGTGATTCAGGAAGAAGGAGGAGGTGCAACAGTGGCAGCAATGAAAGGGATTTTTGGAATGTTAAATGAGAAGATGGAGACCCACCTCACAAGTCTGTCTTCTAGTAAATGCATGTCCCTAATTGGTCACATACCTCTGACAACCACTTCATGAATGATCAAATCCTCAACTGCTAATTTTTAATGAGAGTGCCCAGAACATTATCTCAGAATTACAAATGTTGCCATCAGCTCTTAAAGATTCTCTATCCATGCTTTATAGAAATAGGCATGAAACTTTCTGGTCACAGTCTATTAGTAATAATATATAGATTGGGATGTTTTCAGTAACCAGCCTACTCATTGACAGATTCCTAATTATTAGCATGTGTGGCTGAAATTTGCACTCCTAGAAGATGTTTGCTATTCAATTAAGTCTGCTTCATTGTACACCTAGAAATGAAGGCAAACAGCCAGAGGATTTGAGACCAGTTTGCCAGTAGTATTGGGGAAGTCTTATTTAACTGTTTTACTTAACATTCCTTTCATTCTCCATCTGCAATGGGGCAGCCATATGGATTGGGCAAAAAGGGAGTGGGGTAGGATGAAGAGGGTGGGCCAGGGCCAGGAATGCTGGTTGGGAAGGTGCTTAGACTAGCAATGTGTTGTTGTTTTATATTCCACACTGCAATCAGTGGTGGGGATGCCTACAGATTGGGGTCACAGTCAAAGCTTGAGAGAATTAACTTGGCAAAATAAGATAATGATTCCTAGGCTGGTTTTGACTTCACCAGACATGAGAGGATGTGCTACCATTCATTGGATCAGGCCAGAATACAAGCTGCTGTACATCATCCTTGTCTTGCCAAGGATAGAAATCTTGTGTTCCCAAGGCAAGGGTCAATCTTTGTAGTTGGGCTGCACATTTTTAAGTATAAAATGGTCAGTGACCACATAAACCTGGATAGTGTTATCACTCTAATGAGAAAATTAATTGTTTGGGTTTCAAAAATATCTGGGATTTGCATTTTTCAGGTATCAAATATACCTGGGTTTTGCAGATTATTATATATTGACTCATTGAAGAGCTTAGCACATCTTTAAAAACCTTTGTGCTGGAAAGACAGGAAGGAGATGTGTTGATCTTTCCCCCCATCCGTTCCATGTATATTTTAAGGTGTTCTTACAGAGTATGATTATTTGTCATGAAATAAAATATAGTGATGGTGACAACTTGAGTTTTAAGGGGCATAAATTCAGCTTCCATTTCTTGGAAACTAAGGGCATGTGGCATTGTTTAAAGACCAGAAACATTTCCCCCATCCCTTAATCTGGCAAACTGATATGCTCTGAGCTGAGCCTATACAAGACATCAACCCATCTTTGAGTTGGAAGGATTTTGGAAGAATTCAGGTGAGGCTATGATAAGTTTGTTGTTTGAAGCAAATTGGCTGTCTCATTAATCTTTTCCAGCAGATCTGGCTATTGATAGAATTGATTTCCCTTGAATGTCTGCACCTGAGCAGATAAATAAAAAATATTTCAAAGACTTTGTATTCAGTGGATAAAATTACATTATTTAAGGATATGCTTCACTGCTATCTTCTGCCTTGGAAAGACTGCACTGAATATACCTGCTTGGGGAAACGGAAAAGCATACAAAAACGTTATATATAACAGCAACATAGTTATGCCTTATAGGCACCTCTTGTGATTTTCCTTTCAATGTCTCTTTTTTGCCCAGGCAATTTGTTTTCAACTATATCTTAATAGTGATGAGAGATAGTAGTTCTATTAGAGCTGATAGGGATTTGAGACACGTTTCCCATTATTTTCAAACACATCTTGTTGCCTTGGGTAAAACAGGCTTCGCAAGAAGGGAAAAGGGGCAAGCTGGAAAGCATGAGCGTCCTTATTTTTCTTAGCTGTGAGGCTGAGATGGACCGTGTCCTGCGCTTCTCTTCCAGATGGCCTTGTGGATGTGCTCCAGGCGTTTGGTGTGCGCGAGGGCAAGAATGGGGTCACCATCGCTGCTGGGATCTGCACTCAGAGGGATGGATCGGAGGAAACAGACCTGGCCTTCCGCCTGGAGAATCAGACTCATTTCATCACCCCCACCAGGCAGCTCTTCCCTGGTAATGTAAAGCAATCTATCTTTGTGGATCTGCATAGTTAGCTGAAACCCCAAAGCCGGTTTACATACATATCTGAGGGCCTCATGATTTGCACCTGTTCAAAATGGTTTCTCAAAATGCAGAAGACAGATGTGTTCCAAAACTTGCTTCCTAAAATTGCAAAAAAACTGAGTACAAATGCATGCATTGTATGTGGCCATATGGGAAACTAGGACTGACTTGAAATGAAATGGGAAGCTTTTTTTTGAATTCTGCACTTATTCTGCTCTAAATGCTTCAGGGATTCATGACTACTAGGAAATGTGTAGAGTGCTCAAGTTGGTGAAAGGAGGGAGCATTTGGGGATGGGTTAAAATGCTTGTTTGGTTCCTGGTTCTGTTTATTTCTCAGGATGCATTATCTCCTCCTCTTGCAGATGGCCACTTCCCAATGGACTTTTCAATATTAGCCACAATGAGAGCACTCAAAGGCAGCCAATCTTTTTTGTTTTCCCTGTATGATGAACGTGGCGTACAGCAGCTTGGTGTAGAGATTGGACGTTCCCCTGTCTTTCTCTATGAAGACCAGCTGGGTTTCCCAGCGCCTGAGGACTATCCTCATTTTCACAGAGTCAGCTTGGCTGATGGCAAGTGAGTTGGGATATTGGGGTAGGGGAAAAAAATAGAAGGAAGCTATTTAGAAACGGTTATCACATAAATGTGGACACGACTGAAATATTATTTAATTTGAGTGGTTTTTTTAACAGGATTACTTTTGCAGTGGTCTTTAAAGGGATGCATAACAGGTTCTTTGTTGTGACAGATTGAGCAAGGCAATATTTACACACACATTCAAACACACATACATCAACACTTTTGATTTTACTCCCAGGATTAAAGATGCCAAAAACTCAACAATTGTGGTTTGCAAAAGCTACTCCCGTAAAGTACATCTTCTTCGGTAGTTAAGAAAGAGCGACAACTACTAAACAAAGTTGAGACTATGATGTCTCAGATGGTTTAATAGAACTAAAATTGTGTGACTAAAGCATAACTTTTCCCTTCTGACATGCATCCATGTTCATCAAACTGATGTCACTGTTAAATATATTATCTTGATGATCAAAGCACTACAAGAAAATCAAATGCTTCTGGTACTTTTTCTTTAAAAAAAAACATTTTTGATGCCTGTAATATAATGCTCAGAACAGCTCTCTTGTTCTGGCACCTTCTAGATATGTTAAGCACAATTTCCTTGTTCCTCAGTCAGCATGAGAATTGTAGCCTTACATAGCTGGAGAGTAGAGGTAGGGGGAAAATGGCATAGACTAGTGGGCTTGATTTATGTCAGAGCTGTTTTCAAACACCCACCTACCCCCAGGCAGGAATTATATTGGGTAACCTTAGCAAGTTCTTTTCCTCATCCAGCTCTCAGCCCACAGATGGGGTTATTGTGACAATATATTAATGAAAACCTACTAAAAATTGCACAAAAGTTTAATGACTGGCTTCTTCCTCTACAGCATGGGTGTCGCGGTGTCACACTGCTGTCACATGACATTTCACGATGTTTTTCCCATTCACGGAGCTGGATGGGCGTGGCCTGCATGTGACGCATTCATCTTGTGGGCCGTCAGTTTGACACACCTGCTTACAGCTATTATCTTTTTTTCTTAGAGACCAGATCTGTAGTTGACCTTAACCTTTGCTCCAGCTTTCAGTTGATATGTAAAATAGTTTATAGGAAAAATATTATAGGCTAATATTATAGGCTAATAAAAATAGTATTCTCTAAAACTCTCAAGTTCCAGGAGGATTAGGGGACTGGAGGCTAAAACATATGAAAAATGTTTACATGAACTGGGCATGGCTAGTCTAGTGAAAAGAAGGACCAGGGGAGACATGATAGCAGTGTTCCAATATTTGAGGGGCTGCCACAGAGAAGAGGGGTTAAGCTATTTTCCAAAGCACCTGAAGGCCAGGAATAATGGATGGAAACTGACCAAGGAGAGATTCAACCTAGAAATGAGGAGAAATTTTCTGACAGTGAGAACAGTCAACCAATAGAACAGCTTGCCTTCGGAAGTTGTGGGAGATTCATCACTTGAGACTTTCAAGAAGAGACTGGACTGCCATTTGTCAGAAATGGTGTAGGGTCTCCTGCTTGGACAGGGGGTTGGACTAGATGACCTACAAGATCCCTTCCAACTCTGTTAATCTGTAATCAGTTGGAAGTGGGTTCATGTATTCTATATTGTCCCAAAGCACCACAGTGCCAATCCTTGGTTTTTCCTGAAATCTAGTGGTTCACATAAAAGAAAAGGATGGAACCTGTAAAACATATTGGCAGTTTAGCATGTTAGCAAAACTCACCGAGCTGCCAGGTGAAAGTAACATTTATCTGTGATGATTCCAAATGGAAGGTTTATTGCACTATTAATGGAAAGGCATTCTGCAGTTATTCTCTTCTATAATGAATGAATGAATGAATGAATGAATGAATGAATGAATGAATGAATGAATGCAGTAAGAAAGTTCTTTGGAGGGTTACAACTGGAAGATACAATTTATTTTGTGAATAAGGCAGAAGGATTGTACAATAATAAACTCATCTGGATCTATCTCTGAAGTTCGCAAACTAATGCTGCCTTGTCCCACTAAGTTGCTTAACTCTACTGTCTTTTACCAGATGGCACCGCATTGCTCTCAGTGTGAAAGGTGAAAGTGTATCTTTGAGCATTGACTGTGAAGATGCTATAACGTTACCCCTGAACCGAAGCAAGCAGCCAGTTGTCAGTATTGATGGGGTCACCTTGCTTGGGGCACGTCGGCCAGATGAAGACATTTTTGAGGTAGGAAAAATTATTCACAAATCGCAAATCATTTTTCTCACTTCAAAGAAAATATCAATCCGTTACACTGCTGAAACTAAGTTATACACGTCTCCTTGCTGATTCTAATAATGTTAGAGTACAAATTTCCCCCACTCAGAGGTGGGCAGCAGCTGGTTCAGACCGGTTCAGGTGAACCAGTTTTTAAGATTCTGTGCAGTTTGACAAACTGGCAAATCCCACTACTGGCTGGCCCCGCTCCGCCCCCCCCCCCCCCCCCCCCCCCC
>JANHZT010010665.1:169026-184228 GCA_032468215.1 Stegonotus admiraltiensis
CCTTCTGGACCCATTGGAAGTCAGCAAACAGGCCATTTCCAACCTTCAGAGGGCCTCCGGGGGGAGGGGGGAGGCCATTTTCACCCTCCCCAGGCTCCAGAGGCTTTCTAGGAGCCTGGAAAGAGTGAAAAACGGGCCTACCGGGCCCACCATGCCATCACGTGCCAAAAGTGGGGGGAACGGGAGGTCACACATGCATGCATGGCGGGCAGGCCCCATTGAATTATGGGTGGGGGCACATGTGCGTGCAACACCCCCCCCGCACTCGCTTTTGGTCCACAAAAAGGTTAGCCATCACTGTTCTATACTTTGCAGTACAAGCAGCATAGATCTCCCCCACTATTTTTCTTCCCTTATCCTAAAATATCAAGGAGCAGTATGTGGCAAAGAGACTGTAAAGATTTGAGCAAAGATTTTACTCAATTACAAGCAGGTTAAACCTATAGAAGATCAACTGTATGCTTTTAAAAAAAAGTCCTAAAGGTTATTAGGAGACTCTCCTAATTTCCTGCTGGTATTAGCTATGCAGTGAAAAGGAATGTTAAAAATGGTACTAAATAGTTCACAGCTACTGTATAATAACAGGTTTAGACTCAACCTTATTCTTGTTTATGTATCTAACTGGATCACAAGTTATAGGTTTATGGCAGTTGAATATGGTGCATGCTCTTGTTTAATTTTGCTGGCACAACTAGGTTAGTAGATTTGTAACTTTATAATAGAATCTGGACATTATCTTAAGAGTTTTAATGGAATTTCCTTTGTGATTCTTGATTCTTTTGTTTTGATTGTTTTAGCTTATGATCAAGCAAATATATTTGCATTTTGTTTTCCTCTTGTCTTCCACTAATGACCTTTGTATGTCAGGGAAGCATCCCCAAATGTGTGAAATACAGGACAGTGGGATGCTGAGCTCATCCTGCCAGTGAATCATTCTTGCCTTGGCCAAGGGGAACCTTTTCCCTGCCAAATGGAGCAGCTGGCAGAGTTCCTTTTTCTAGAATCAGAATTACAGCTGTTTGGCTGTTTAGTATTGGCAACAACAAAGCATTTCTCTTTTCCTTTTCTAATCTCTTCTCAGGAAGAATTTGCCACCCACTTATCTTTTTTCTCTCTCCTAATGTAGGCACGCTTCATTTCATCTACTTCTGCAAATACTTGTCTAGCAATAAAGTTCAGGTTTGTTGTGCATTTGATCAGGTCCATAGCACCCATTTTATATAGATTCCTATTGCATGTGATTGAAATTGCAGTCCACAAAGTTAATTCTTTGGTTAGTTTTTGGCTTAGTCCATTTTTGCAATCATGCTTTACTGCAACCTGAGATATCTTTGCAATGCTAAAAGTTCTAGAATAATTTACTAGACTGATTGGCCTTTTCAAAAGAAGCTCTTTCAGGATTAAAAGTTGTCCATGGAGATTTATGTGCAAGTTTGAGGAGATGGCTTTCTCTGCAGTCTTAGGAGTCTGTAAAGAAGCTATTTCAGGGGCAGTTTAGCCCAGTAGTAAATAGATGGAAGATAGAGTTACTAATATACATTTGTCTGTCATAGGCACACAAACTGTTGCCAGAAAAACTTTATGATAGCTTTGATGTAAACATTGGGATTTCAGCTTTACTTGAGGGCATCTTCAGGCAAGGTTGGCAGTAGTTTTGAAAGTGATTTGTCATTGCCTTCTTCCTGCATCCCAGTTAATGCTTGATTCAAGTATTAACTAAGCCTTGCCTTGTTTAACTTTCAATCCCTGACAAGGTCATCCAGATTCAGATCCCACTTTGGGATATACTTGAGATTAAACTGAAGAATGTTGTTGCATTCAAGGACATATGCAAAATTTTCATTGTGAGAGGAAATACATGACTACATAAGATCTGTTGTCTTTGCACCTTTCCTGCTCTTGCAGCCTATTGGAATCATCAGAGTACAGATAGTCCTTGATTTACGACCATAATTGAGCCAAAGCTTCTTTTGCTAAGTGAGAAAGTTGGTAAGTGAATTTTTGCCCATTTTAAAACTTTTCTTGCCACAGAAAATCATTGCAGTTGTTAAGTTAGTAACACAGTTGTTAAGTGAATCTGGCTTCCCCGTTGACTTGCTTGTCAGAAGGTCTCAAAAGATGATCACATGACCCTGGGACACTGCAAGCATCATAAATACGAGTCAGTTGCCAAGCATCAGAATTTTGATCATGTGACCATGGGGATGCTGCAATGGTTGCAAGTGTGAAAACCGTCGTAAGTTCATTTTTTCAGTGCCGTTCTAATTTTGAATGGTCACTAAATGAACTGTTGTAAGTCAAAGACTATCACTAATCAAAAGGATTATATGATTTCCTGACATAGCATCTCTTTCTCCAGTAACTTTGAGTTTCAAAATTGGCAATGTATGAACCTTATTTCTTTCTTAGAACATCGAGTGATGTTCCTTCTGCAGTTACATATATTCATCAACCCTTTTTTTTCTTCCAAGTCCCAATGCAGGGGAACTTTCCCTATGTGTAGAAGTCATCTGCAATAAGAAAATAATACTCTTTCCAAGACACTATTTTTCCTTGCTTCAAGATCTGCTGGATGTTTATAACACATATGGGACATAACACTTGAGATACATCAAGGGTGCTATTCAGCAGGTTCTGACAGGTTCTGGAGAACCGGTAGTGGAACTTTTGAGTAGTTCAGAGAACCGGCAAATACCACCTCTGGCTGGCCGCAGAGTGGGGTAGGAATGGAGATTTTGCAATATCCTTCCCCCAGGAGTGGGGAGGGAATGGGGATTTTGCAGTATCTTTCCCCTGCCACACCCACCAAGCCACGCTGACAGAACCAGTAGTAAAAAAAAATTGAATTCCACCATTGGAATACATAAATTGGATGCCAACTTTAAATGAATGGCTATGAGCTCACATAGATACCAGAATATAACAGTGCAATATAACAAAATTCACTGACCTTCAGGCACATCAGTCCTAGAAAATGACATACCCAGCACATAGATGTCCAACAACGCATACAGTTTTTCACATATTGTTGATGGGCTGGGGCAAATTGGCAGAAGAAACTATTTTCCTCGTGTAGATTTTGCTGTCTCTTTACAGATTTCCAGATAAATGAATGGCACCAAATGTGAATTTTCATACCAGGTGTTCTGAGTTTCGTAAGTCTCAGAGTGAAAGACTGTACTACTTAATGTGCTTGAAAGCTCAGCTGCATTTCTGCCTCTTTCCCAATATGGCACAACCTCTGATCCACTGGAGCTTTTGCCCTTTCTTACCAAACTCCACTCCTAGATCTGCTAGCAAACATGGTTTAACTAGTAGGTGCTGCCAAATGTATTTCAGTGTTTAAACCCTCAGGGAACTTGGCAGATACGATGCCAGGAGATTCTACACTGAAAGATTAATCTTTTATAATAAGTTCCAAACACATCTCCTAGGCATGGAGGTATGAAAGGCTGTTTCTAATCTCAAGGTACTACATTTTATTGGCCCAAATTTCTCTTAAATCATGACCACTTTAGTTGGCTTTTGGCTGCTGGCATATTTCTAACCCCTAAAGAATTTGTACAAATCTATGTGCACATTGCTAAATGTATGTTGCCAAATAAGTTATATAGATTCCTTTAACATCTTATGTCTCCTCACCACTCTCAAGAATGAGACTCCAACTGATATTAGTCCAATGAAGGCAACTACTGAGTTCTGGGGAAAGGATCCCGATGAAGAACTTGGCATCCTCAATTCTACCACTATGACAGCCAACTTCAACCTGACAGACAATTATGAGGTAAGATAGACATTGTTTCCATTGCCCCCGGGGTGCTCCTTTCATTCTCAGAGTCTAAAGAAATCAGGGAAGGGATGAAATGTGTTTGGGGTAGATATAAAGATGGGAAAGTCTAGGTGCAATACTTTTTTTATACTGAAAACTCTGTTTTGGTTTTGGAGCCAACCGAAGCCCCATTCCAAAATGTAGTGAACAGGCCTGGAAACAGCTGAAGTTAATTTGATTGAATTTACTTCCCAGTCATGTATTTAATAATTTAATTCATATGCTTCACTGAAAGTATAATTTGGCATCAAATTTTGAAGGTCTTTAGAGGCTGCTTTGAGGGCCACATGAAGCTCTGGGATGTCAGTTAATTCATCTGTGGTCTGTGGCCTGTGGCCTGTCAAAATCCATGAATCTTATAATCATTTTAAGCCATAAGATGTCTTCAGACCATGCATATGGTCTCACTTTCCTAGGACTTTATCACTCCAAAATGCAAAATCAGAATAACATCTAAAGAATCTCTCTTGCCAATTCTATCTTTAGATACAATGAGGTAGTCTACTCAGATCAGGGAAGGATTTGGATTTGAACCAAGTCCCTACCGATTGTCTTCCCAAAATATTGCCTATAGTAGAACGTACAATGTTTTGTTTTTTCTGGCAGATTTTCACAATACAATATTAGGCTAAGAGTTTAGCGTTTGCAAAAGGGTTGCCTTCTCTAGCATCTTCCTTTTCAGAGTCCTCATACGTGTCATCATGATGGACAGACAGCCACTCTCAAAAGCTGCCCCAACTTCTTCAATATTTTCCTTTGAATGATATTTGGAGAAAAGCATTGGGGGCTGCAAGTTCTTCAGAAGAGTTGGTGTCCCTGAAGAATGCCCAGAGTAAAATCTATGGCAGTCTGCCTTACCAGAAAGCTGCAGCCATCCTGAAACCTGATTAGTGTGGCTCTTCAGGGCACTCACTGGGACCCATAGCTGATTTTAATGGGAGGAGTGACAGTAGCAGTCAGTGAAGGATGGAGCTAGCATGATGTATAAAAAAGGCAGATGGGATAACCCACTAGGTGGCAGGTGTTTCTGAGACATCCAAAATCTTCCTATTTTTACTTCAGTTTGGTTGCATCATTTGTATGTAAAGTGAGGATGTGATTTGGGTGTGTTCAGTTGTATCCACTCCTAATAAGAGGTGCCCTAGTCCCAGAAAAACTATGCCACATTTTTTTGCCTAACTTTACAATTGTTTTTATTAAAATCTTGGAGATGGAAACTGTCTTGTCTCCAGCCAGTGACCCCATCCATCATATGGATTCTCCATCCAACATATAGTTTCAATTCTAACCTTTTCATTAAAATCCTAAAAAGAGAGTTTATAATAACTCTTGTTGGACTGTTGAAAATGCTGAGAGTGCTTTCAGGACCTCACTGTTGAAAGAGTAACTGGACATACTCTTATCTCAATAGGGGTTGCACATAACTAGTAGCAATTTGGTGATTAAATTACTGCTGGGAAAATCCAACTGTATGCCACAGTAGTTTCCCATGGGATAATTGTAAGAAATAATGTAGATATTTCTAGGGTATAGTGTAAGTATTACTGTCTGGGACAGAAATCACTGAGCTGCCTTTTCCCTCTCAGTGTGTGGCCAAAACAAAGAAGTAAAACAGTAATTTAATTCTTATCCGGTGGAAGTGTAAACCTAGTTTAGAATAGAGCAGAAATGGGAAGATAATAGTTTGGGATATACTGGTTAGATCTTTATATGATTTGAATTTAAGATAGCAAACTTTTAATAGTTTATCCACACTTCTTCAGAATTATGAAATCTACTCCTTGAAAGTTACCTCCAATTTCTGTTTGGGAGAGACCTTATTAACTAGGCTTTTAAAATTGGATTAAGATTTTAGGTATGATCTTGACTGTCGCTTAAACAACTTGAGGAATTATTCATAAATAAACAGCATAGCTGAAATGATGAAAATGGGAAAGGAATAACAAAAATATTTTTTGTAGGACTTGGTTTCATTTATGGGATACAAGGAAAGTTGCTTTAATTAATTAAAGCTACTTTAATTCTATGTGTATATATTCTTGTTTCAGTTGGTGGATATTGAGGTTCTAGTAAACAAAGCAAAGCAACAATAAATGAAATGATGTAAAATAAAAACAAAGTTCCCCAAAGTCTTTTGCTATTATCTCTTATAAATTAAAATGGGAATAAAATACTACTTCCCTTATCATTTAACATTACTGTCATGCAAATCCATAACTTTTTCAGTTGTACTCCAACTGTTTAATACCTAGCCTTGTCAGGGGAAGAAAATCCACTGGATTGAACCTTTGGTTCATGTTCCTCATCCCACTTAATCAGAAGCTATACATAACCATTTCCATAACTTGTTAGATCCAGTTATCTGGCAAATATGTATACATGTAAACATCTGAAAGTCTATTGGTGTATTCAGGATAGGAACATGTATATTAGAGGCTGTATCCCACACAAAACCATGTACCTAGATTCTAGAATATGTATATCTGCAGACCTGAACAGAATTCAATGAACAAAGTATGTTTTCTTTTAAAGGAAAACTGTCAGGTTTCCAAGTATGTAATTGTAGGAGAAAGAGTTGCATATAGGAAGAGTCTAATAGTGAGTGTGCAAAGTAATTATCATTAAAAAAAAGTCTACTGTACTTCATATCCCCTTTTCTAATCCCAACAGGACCTTCATGGAGAAGATTACTTAATCAGTGAAAATAGAGACATGAATGCCAATGTCACTTACAGAGCATTCAATGAGAGACTTGACAATAAAGATTATGAGGACTACTATGACCGACGAGGGGCCAGTGAAGCAGAGCACTATGATCCAGCTGAGCATGTTGAAGCCACCATCCTATTTCCCGAGGTAGCAACGCTACAAACATTTCTCTAAGCAATGAGTAAGAATCTGAACACTGCAGAAAATAATCTAATTTCATTCAAATAATGCATTCCTTATTTGGAACTAAGCTCAATTTTACTCAGTGGTGCTTGTTTTTGATTGTATAAGTTCAAAAACATACTGCGGCTTAACAAGTTGGAATGCAAGTATTACAATTCTAATTGAAAGCTAATCTTGCAAACAAGACATACCATTTAAACACTTTAAGCTTTGGAATAAGGGAGGACAGGACTAATCTCTCTTTTATTAAAAATACTGGTTGTACAGTCTTTTGAAAAATAATAGTAAAATCTTTCAGCCAACTTAACACTCTTCCCATTGCTAGAGCAAAGAGAATCTTATCAATGAGGCTAGCATTCCTGCACATAAATTGTTCCTGATTTACACTCCCTCATAAGTTCCTTCTGTTGTTTTCTTGTTAGGCCATGACCCTCTGTTGCACTGATTGTTGTGGGTCAAAACCCAAAGTCTCATCTGAAATCCATGAGAAGATGGAATAGCAAAAGGTGGTAGTTCATCAACGGAGCTACAATGTGTTTATAATCTGCCTCTCATATAACCCATCTGCATGACCACGCTGTCTTGCCCCCTCCTCACCCCAGTTTAAATCCCACATCAGTCTAGCCAGTCTGTGCATCTGATGAAATGAGATGCAGCGCATGAAAGCTTATGCCGTTGAATAAAATGTGTTAATCTGAAAAGGAGCTCCCAGGCTCCTGATTTTTATCATCAACATTATGAGTCCATTAAAGAAACTGAATCCACTTTCAGTCATGCTTCCATTGCGCATCAGGTTGGGTTTCTTAATTCCCTATATATACCTACAACCACAATCTCTCTTTATATTAAAAAAAAAAAGTCACAAATATATTTTCATGAGTAGAATGGAGATGAGGAGGTGTGCTGGTGCCCAAGACATATTTTCAGTTGTGTCTCATGTCCAAGATGCTCCAAACATGCCAAACTATTTCCCATGGAACCTATTACAGATGATTTTAAAAAGAGAATGTTATGTGTTTAAAGAGAAAAAATTCTAAAAACTGGGCTCTGCTGCTTCTCAAAAGGATATGTCTATCTCCACCTAGATATTTGCCAAGAGTGCCCTATTTTTATTTTGGATTTAGGAGCACTGAAACTCCTATGACATTAATCATAAATATTTATGAATGTCTTGTTGCCCCTATGCCTCACCCACTCTTTTCCCAATGGCTAATTACCACCAGGCTGGGATGGAAACTTGGCATTTAAACCAAGGTTGCCTTGCCCTCTCCTGAGTCTTCTGACTCAGTCCAGAACCTGCTGTGCATCACATATTCCCACGGTGCGTTATTTCTCATGGCAAGGATTTCAGTCCCACCTTCTGGGCTAAGAAATTGCTTTTGAGTAACATTTATCAAGCATTTCTTTCAAGTCAAACCTAACTTTCAGCACTTACATGGACATGAAGAAAGAAAACATGTTTGCTGCTGCCTTTTTCTAGGATTCTTTGAGGGACTTTCCAGCCCAGCCAATAACCCTGACAATTCCTATTGGGTACTAATCACATCCAGCCTGGCTCAGCTTCTTAAGATCAGTCAAAATTGCCTCAGTGCTGCCACCTAGTTTGGATCAAAACTAGAAACCATTGTAAATTAAAACACAATAAATGTTTTTTTTAAAAAAAATCCAATCTTCTACGATCTTTTTGCTCAGGGTTGTTGGTGATAAAAGAAAACTCAGTAAGATTTAATTCATAGATGCTCAGAATTAATTGTAATTAATTTTATCCCTTTGTTTGATTTGTTGCTATTTTGCCTTTCTGTTGCCCTGTGCCTTCGGAGTTAAGTTTGCTCCAGGGACCAACTCATGGAAACTTAGTTCTCGAATTTGTATCCAATGTCTGGAGATGTTAAGTCATTTATTTGCTTCTATTTCACTCACCATGCATTAAGTCTGTAGAAGTGTGGAATAGCTCACTTCACAGGAGAGATCATGGAGATCACTTTCTATCTAAACAACAGCTAGCCTCCAGTGCCAGTTCTCACAATCAACTTAGAAAAGTTAGACTTTTCAACTTAGAAAAATCAACTTAGAAAAACTTAGAAAAACCCCACACTTCTTTCCAACAACTCACATAGTCCAGAATCAAATCCACCTTCATTTAAGGTACAGTAACTTATTTCTGTTTGAATAGTAGACGGCATAAGATTTGTGGCTCAGTAAATCAGATTGAAGAAACAGTCATCTTGAATATCTTCTTTACTTTAGGAGGTCGTGTCCATCTACATTGCAGGTTCTCACATTATCATAATTACTGGTCCTCATAGTGGTTATTTATTCTCTTTGTGTGTAGCAGCAACCAAATCTGAAGGGACAGAAAGGGGAGGCAGCGGTCATTGAACCTGTGAGTAAGATATGTTTTCTATTCTGGCTTTGCCAAAACCCATCAGCCTGGTTGGAGACTTAATTTCACCATGAAGTGGTGGCTTGGGGTTTGTGGTCAATTCCATTTTGATTCTTGGAAGGATAAATATCCAAAACTCTAGTGGTTTCCATACAGTTGAGAGATACTAGGAATATGCTCTGGAAACTTGAGATGGAGCAATTGGGTCTTGGATGAGGACAAAAATCCTGCAGACAAATACAAAAACAAACACTTACAAATATATGAGTGTGGGAAATCTGTTCCTTTATTGCATTCGCAGAGTGGTTTCTGAATCTTAGTTGAATGTTTTGTATGCTTTATTATTGGCTGTGATATGCTGGGTTTTCCCTCTGATGAGCATAGATCACAATATAGTTTTCCCTTCTGAGGATAGTTAGCTTAATTGTGCCCCAGAATCAAAGGCATATATCATGATAATATCTCATGGGTACAGATGATCTAATTATGCAACAATTAGCTATCTCTTTTTTTATACATCCAACAAGCTTGTTACTTGTGCAGAGCATTCTTTCAATAAGCATGCAAGTGGTTTATTCCTCAGATATTGAATAATCATTAGCATTTCTCTTATCCTTCTTACAAGTGTGTGAACTTATTTCAGTGCTTAGAGACAACTAAATTCACATCATATAACTTTGTGAATGTTCACAGGCCACTAAGTCAGCCTTTCCCTTCAGAACCGGTTCAGGGTTGTTAAATATTTCTCCTTTCTCTTGCAGGGAATGGTTTTTGAAGGGCCAACTGGATATCGAGGTCCACAGGTAAGAGACATAATAAGTAAAGTGGCATCAGTTTTCCCAGCCACTTTACAGTTGTTTTGGAGGTGGTTACCTCCTTCCTGGCTCCTGGCTTTTTTCCCCCTTCTGGGGAGGGAAAGAGGATTTGCAACAGCACAATCCAGGTTGGTGCCATTATAAACAGGACTGGGGATAGACCTATCTCCATACCTTTCTGCTCCCTTTTTCTGCCTTTCCCCTATGTGTCCTTAGATGGGAGAAATACAGGAATGTCTTGACAGAGTTGAATGCCCCTTCTCTGTAGGATTTTGTCACAATTATAGATGTTTGAAAATATATTTAATATATGGGAAACCTGCTTGCATGACATGGGATAAGTAGTTTAAGTCCCAAACTACCAGGGAGTTTGCAGGCAAAAAGATAAATGTAAATTTCATACAGCATGATTAATGCCATGAACGTGACCCACTGAAGTGTGCAGTCTGTGCATGATCATTGATTTGCCCCCAAACTCCCAGTATATTTCATGGGAATGTGAACATCTCTGTGATTTCACCCACCCCAATATTTTATCATGAAAATAATAGTACTCTTCTCTCTGTTTTGTTTTGCCAGGCAGTTGCAAGAAAACATTAAAAAATTACAGAACAGGGTATCTCTGAGCACATTTGGAAATTAGATACCAACTTCTTGAACTGAGTTACAGCGCTCAAGCTGTTGACTCCTGCAAACTTAAGAAACCTTCATTTCAGCAGCCTCATGAGGGAGCTGGGGGTCTTTTTATCAGTCTATCAAAGATCAGCCAGTTGTCATGCCTGATGGGTGCATTACTTGGAACCTGACACCAGTATTCTGACCATTGATCTTTTAAACACTTCTTAATTTACTTCCCCAATATTGCCTTCCTATAACCAATTATCAACGGAATGGAAAGACCATCTGTCCCTCCATTTAAACTCATTAACAGGTAGTCCTCAACTTACGACTACAGTTGAGCCCAAAATTTATGTTGTTAAGTGAGACATCTGTTAAGTGAGTTTTGCCCCATTTTACGACATCTCTTGCCACAGTTAAGTGAAACACTGCAGTTGATAAGTTAGTAACATATCTGTTGAGTGAATTGGTCTTCCCCATTGACTGCCTGTCAGACGGTCACAAAAGGGAATCACATGACCTTGGGACACTGCAAGCATCATAAATACGAACCAGTTGCCGAACATCTGAATTTTGATCATGTGACCATGGGGATGCTGCAAAGGTCGTAACTGTGAAAAACGGTCATACGTCATTTTTTCAGTACTGTTGTAACTTTGAACAGTCACCAAATGAACTGTTGTAAGTTGAGGACTACCTGTATAAGAAAGTGAGCAAATGGGAGTACCTGTTTGATAAGATGGAATTTGAGGAATTAGAATTAAGAACTTCTTTCTTCAATAAGGATCTGTTAATGCTTGTTGCTTATTGGTAGACGTCCTATAAAACATGCCATATGTATCCGACACTTTAGTCAAGAAGTACAGAATTTTGCAAAAAGTATAATCCAAGTACATCTGCAGAAGGAGACTAATGATTGATGTTAGTATCTAGGTGCATTGTGCTGTCTTTTCCTGTTACTCATAGGGAGGAAAAGGAAACTATGTGTAATTTTCAAACTTTGTTGTCTGCAGCCTGATTTTTGGAACAGTCAGGCATAATATTATTGCTGTAGATACATTTGATACAATGCTGGGCTTGGATATTACTGTGTCATGATGTTTCTACTTTAAAAGAAGAATTGCCTGTGAGATTTTCTTCATTTATCTTAATTTTCTGCTGCATTATTTCCCAGGGAGAGATGGGTCCAATGGGATCACCAGGGCCACCGGGATTTTCAGGAGATCCTGGCGAGCAGGTAAAGAAATCATTATGTGATTCGAAGGAATGATAGTCTCTTCGATCTTTCCCCCTGGCGATTTTTCATCTTCTCTGAAAATGGTGGGTGTGGGGAATAAGGAATTGCTGGCATGCGCCCCTTCTCTTTGACAAGCCCCAGCTTGAGATTGCTTTCTTTTAGTCCAACGATTCTCAAGAATGATTGACAGAGGTATCTTAACTCACTTTTGCACAGGGACCACCAGGCCTCCCAGGCCTTCCAGGAGCTGATGGGCTACGTGGACCTCCTGGAACAATGCTCATGTTGCCAGTAGGTGATGCAGGGAAACGGATCAGTTTGAGAATATGAGATATACTGGCAGGAAATGACGTCATACAGTCCCTTTGAGAAGCAGACTCTAGAGGGATGTTGTTTTCAGTTTTAGTGAATATTTGATGTAAAACAAGAATCCTTTTTTAGTTTCCAGGGGTATTATTTTGAGTATATTCCAGGTGCAAAAATGTGTTGACATTGATTATAAAATAAGATCCCAGAAAATAGGCCAGATAAGAAACGGGTCAAGAGGAACTCACCTTTATGTGGCCAAGTATCCAGGAGAGAAGGTTTTTTTTGATATGAAAGGATTTTGATATGGAAAGTTTGAAGACCGAGGAGCTAAGTTCAAATATACAACTCATCCCTCTCTACAAACAGGAAAGTTGATAATCTTCAAAACCAAAACATTTTGAGTTTTCAACAGTTGAACCCATTTTATACCCTCCTGGCACCAAATAAACATCAATATTTCAATTACTAAATGCGGGTGATGCTTTCACTTAAAGACGTGAAGATTTGCCTTTTTTAGTGGAAGCATCATAGTGATGTCATATTGCCATCTAGTTTATCTAGCCATAGCCTCAATATTCCATTATTCTCTTCCTTCACTTTGTGCTACTGATCTATTTCCAGTTCCAGTTTCGTGGTGATTTACTTAAAGGACCTTCAGTATCTTTCCAGGAGGCCCAGGCCCAGGCTATTTTACAGCAAGCCAAGGCAAGCATTGTGGGCAAATGTATGAATATATGTGCATATGTTAAGCTTCTTTGTTTTAAATCTTGATTTCTCTAAGTAGTCAACTTATTTTGCTCCAGCATTTAACAGGATCATCAGAGGCTTTTTTTAAAAAAAACTTTTAAAAGCATTTTTTCTAATGTAAAAAAAATGCTTTTAAAAAGCTCTGACGATCCCAGCTGAGCAGCGCGATCATTAGAGGCTTTTTTTTTAACTTTTAAAAGCAATGCTTTTAAAAGTAAAAAAAAAAATTGCATGCCACAGCTGGACACCCCTCCTTGCTGGCGTCAACTGCACACACGCACCTCGCATTTGGTGTGTGGTGCGCACTGTGCATGCACAGCCAGCGAACCTGTAGTAAACCGGTTCAGATTTCACCACTGCTTCAGTCTATATCTATTTCACTATATGTGCACACAGAGACACAGAGACACACATATATTCTAGAGAATGTTAGAGAAAAGTCCATACAAAAAAAAATATGCAAAACCAACACTAAGTTGTTAAGCTAGGGAGAATTGAGTATAAAAATAAAGGTTAATTTTTGTCCTTTGTGTATGAGTTAAAATTCTGCTACATTAATGTGATTGCACAGATTTACATGTAAAGAATGACAAAAAGTATTTACCTTTCGCAGGTGCAATAAAAATAAAATACCCTTCCAGTGCCTTTTTCCCCACTTTATATTATGGTACAGTACACACAGTACTCAATACACACAGTACACTACACAGTATGGCAGTACCCCTCGCTAGCTTTGATCCGTCTCATGCTGTCACTCTGAAGATTGTTAAAAACAGCTGTGTGTGTGTGTGTGTGTTGATGTCTGGCAAACACAATGTATGACTGGCGAGTTCCTTTCAGCTGGATGTCTTGCAGATGGTGAATGACTGTTTTGTAGAAGGCGATAGTTTAGGATTGGCTCTTTCAATTTCCAGACTAGAGAAATCCTTGATTATAGCATCAATCTTCTTGCTAGAACTCTCTGTGGTTTCCCCCTGCAGTTCCTGGCCCAGTGATTGAGAAATCTTTGCCTGATCTCCAAGGTTATCAAGCTAACCTTAAACAGTTTTGCCAACTCATGAACAAGAATTACATTCCACCACCAGGTCATTACAGAGTGGAAAACTAGACAGTAAACATTTATTTTTCAGATTTGGCTTGTAATTAAGAACCTGGATAATAAAACCTTGCATCTTCCACCCCAGAAGTGCCTGAAATTATACTGTATAAACAGCAATCACTTCATCCACCATTAAATAAACAACTGCTTTCGCCTTTGTCTGATGACAAGGCATGTGCCAAACAACAATGCTCAAAGCGAGGAAGAGATCCTACTACAGGGCCTCTTCCATTCATTTAGCACCAACAAAATCAGAAATTTGCAAGCATGGCAAATGTATCAAATGTACCCCGCCATCTGTTTTGATATCCAGCGTGAATAATCTGGGTAGAAAGTTAAAGTATGTAAATTAGCGATGTAGAGAAGAGGGAAAAAGCCAACAGAAAAAGCGGATAGGATGTTGTCATGATGAAAAAGGCATGATGGAAAAAAGAGATGTCTATTCATTGGGGAATTCTGGGAGCTGAAGTCCAGAACTTCTTCAAGTTGCCAAGTTTGAAAAAAATGCTGCCTTAGATTGAAATGCAAAACTGAAGCAAACATGACTTTGCCTGCATAACTCCCAAATGAATAGCCCTGTCAAGAGACACAAATGTAAGAGTTGTCTGTCTGTTGGGCAAAGTGAGGCAGGGTATAGTTTTAAACCGGTGACTTATTGCTGTTTACAAGAGATTACTCTGAAAACAGCTTTAGTTATTTGCACAGATATACTTTCTCTTGTAGAGTTACCTTGTTCGTGTATCAGTCTGGATACATGCAAGACTTTTTCCCGCAAGACGTCTACTCATATGGTTTGGCTCTCTGGAAGGTATTCGTATCATATATTAATGTATTATGCATTAATGTATTAATATATTAATCTTTGAGACAGATCAGTAACGATTACAGAGTTTGTGGGTATGCCAAGAAGATGAACAACAAGGGCAGAAGTCTGTATGCAAATCACCAATGCTAGAGGTGGTTGTGGGACCTCAGGCTTTCATTAGAATGATGAAAACAACATCGCAGTGTTACAGTGCGAACTGTGCCTTCTGCACATGTCACAAATGAAGGCAAATATACATGTCCCAGGATAATGTTGCAGGATTAGAATAGAACAGAATAAGAGAGTTGGAAGGGACCTTGGTGGTCTTCTAGTCCAACACCCTGCTTAGTCTGGAAACCCTACACCACTTCAGACAAATGGTCATCCAATGTCTTCTTAAAAACTTCCAGTGTTGGGGCATTCACAACTTCTGGAGGCAAGTTGTTCCACTGATTAATTGTTCTAACT
>JANHZT010010665.1:226601-242705 GCA_032468215.1 Stegonotus admiraltiensis
TTTTCTTTTTTGTAACTGGCTTTAATTGAATAGGCAAAATAATTATGATCCTTCCCCTGCCATGCCCACCAAGCCACGGCCATCAAGCCACACCACACCCACCAAGCCACACCCACAGAACCGGTAGTAAAAAAAAATTGGATTTCACCACTGGTGAGCACTCTCATTTTGCAGTGAAGTAAAGTATCAATTGATATCAATCAATTAATATTAATTGATTAATATCAATTAATTGATAAAACTGGAAAGGACCACATGGCTGTCAGTTGCAATCCTCTAACATAGTTGGCATAATTCAAGATGGTGTTCTCTCAATTCAGATCTTAAATTCAGGAGATATAGAAATCCATAAACAAGACCAACTGACGTAATCTGCAATTGATACTATTTTCACTTAGGCTTGTGAGGTGTTTCCTTTCACCTTTGGAGAAACTGGTGCTTTCTGATATTTATGGCTTATTGCATTTCTCCATTACAGGGTCCGATAGGATTCCCTGGTGACCCAGGACCAACTGGAGATCCTGGTCCTCCTGTAAGTATCAGCTTTGAACTGAGTCACAACATTGTCACATTTCATTTCCAGCTTTGGGAAAGAATTTAGTGGGGGTATGAAGTAGGAAAAAAGTTTGAAAGCTACAGCTTTTTTTGTTTTGTTTTTAGAGAAAAGAGGAATCTCATACTGAGATCCTACTCAGATCTTGTCTTTCATAACTTTAATTACATGAAAGTTGCACTACTGTTTGCTCTTTTTCTTGAGAGAGTTATGGTTAGGGACTGCCCCAACTCTACCCTGAATTCACTGTTAGGCACTCAGTTCAGCATCTAGGAATTGTTTGTTTAACTTTCCTACACCTAGAAGCTGCTGTTTTTAGATTTATAATCAATCATAGCTTTAGTTGGATGCAAGGAGAGACAAGAGCTTGGCTCCTTTTTATGTTGGGGTGAATAATCATGTAGAAGAGGGATGCAGAACCTGTGGCCTTCCGGGTGTCACTAAACTAATGCTAACAGCAACTGAATCCGGCAGATCCAGTGATTAATTTTTCTGGGAATTATAACTTAGCAAAATCTGCAGAGGTTTCTTGATGTGAATAATAAAGAGGTTTTAATTATATTCCTGATATATATGAATAAGGGTTTTAGAGCTAGAACTTCACCTGGATTGGTTATGAAATTAATAAATAGTTTAGGAAAAAGATCTATGGGTAAAGCTCCTTAAATATCCTGACAAGGTCTGAGCATATTCAATGACTAGAGAAGCTTGTTTCAAGTTGGAATTGGGAAAACACAATGTGGTGCATAGAAGGAAGAAGGTATAACAAAGTAAGTGAGGAAACTCTGAATCGTAGCCCTCCATGTTGCAACATTTTGTTGCAGGCCTCATTTGTATTCTCTGTACTCAGAATCTGATTTGCTTTGCTCCTGTCTACTTTTGTGCAGGGCCTAGATGGAATTTCTGGTGAGAAAGGGGATGTGGGTGATCCAGGACTTCTAGTAAGTATAGAAAACATTCTTGGTGGAGAAACTGTACCTTCTACTCTGTAACAATATTCTTGTTCACTTTTGCAAAAAAAAAAAAGTCCATATTGTACCTCGATAACAACAATATATATTGAGGCTTTATTTATGAATTTATTTACTTATGTATTTACTTTTCCCAAAGGTGCTTTTTCAAGTGGCAACTGAACTTTCTGGTTTTTCTTTGAAGTCGTTTTGCTCCTCATCCAAGAAACTTCTTCAAAACTTCTTGGATGAGAAGCGAAACGTCTTCAGAGAACAAAACAGAAAGACCAGTTGCCTCTTGAAGAAGCATCTTTGGGACAGCCATGGCCCAGATGACTGAGAATCTCTGTAGATATGTATTTACTTATTTTTCATATTTTTCAACTGCCCATCTCCCTTGGAGAAGGGCTCTGGGCAATCTACTGTACAATAAAATGTTAAAATGTAAAAACAGTATAAAAGTAAAAAACTTAAAAGGCAAGGATGACTAAACACTGTTAAAATTAATTAGAAGATGAAGAAAGGCTTTCAGGGCACTAGCCAGCCCCATGACTGAGCCCCTCTGAGCTCCCCACATGAAGTCACAGAGTAATGTTTTAATTCCTTTACAGAAGGCGAGGAGAGTGAAGGCCTGCCTAATCTCCAGGAGTTGGGGGTGGGGGGGAGAATATTCCATCAGGTGGGGGTGGGGAATGGCAGAAAAGCCTCTCTTCCTAGTCTCCGCCAGTCAGACTTTCTTAACTGAAGGGGTCGACAACATACCTTCCCTGCCTGTTTGGGTGGGAAAGAATCTATGTAATGGGATGAAGGTGGTTCTTAAGGCAGCCTGGCCCCATGCCATGTAAGGATTTATAGGTCACAATCAACACTGTGAATTAGATCTGGAAGCAAACTGGAACCCAATGTAGTTTGCGAAGCAAAGGTTTTTACATGTGCCTGTCTTTGGGCATCCAAAATTACTCATGTGGCTGCATTCTGCAGCAGCTGAAGTTTCTGGATACTTTTCATGGGTAGCCATAGGTAGAGTGCATTGTAATAGCCCAAACAGGACATGACCAAAGCATGGCTGAGCAAGATATACATAGGCTTTTTCATAGGGGTATGATTGTTAAGAAAAAAAATAGAAAAATACAAAGCAATTTTGAAACAAATGAAAATGTGATTTGAAGTGGGTAAAAAGAACTAAACAAGGAGTCTCCAGCAGAGTAAGTAGAATTAAGAATAAAACTAATGAAATTGTTTGGAATGAAAATGAAATAAGGGAAAGTGGGAAAGAGGACGTTAAGGCTTTGTAAGGGAATGAAAGTAATAAGTCAAAAAATGCTTTGAATGTTACTATGAAAAATGTTAAAATATTGATGTGATTTACTTATGGTGAAGCTGCCTGTGAAGATTTCCAAGCCAAGATGGTTGTATTTGACAGATAAAATGGAGCAAAACATTGCACATTTTTCATAAATTGTGGAAAAATGGTAAAGAGAGATGAATTTGTGTGTCTTGTAGGTGAAATATTCATTAAAAATGGCAAAATTGATGGAGAAGTGTTCAGATATTAAGAAAAGTAATGGATAGCATGTGATCTGTCTTGAGGAATATTTCTTTGTCAAAAGAAGTGGAAATGTTTTTAAGACTCTGCTTCTATCCACTTTGATCTATGGAAGAAAGAGCTGGGAATGTCAGAAAAAACACAAAACTAAGAAGAATGCTGAGGGGAAGTAGGCAAAAAGAGAGGGTCAAGAACAAACAAGATCAATGAACATGATTTGAATACAAAAGTGGGTGATTGATACAAAAGAAGCGCACTGAGACTGTTTGAACATACGGAGAAAATCAGTGAGGATTGAACTGCAAAATGAATATATAATGTTGCATGGAGTTGACAAGACCCTCAAAAATAGAGTGATGAGGTCTAAACAACAAAAGTATGTAGTGATTGGAGCTATGGTTGAAACAAGAACAGAAGAGTGTAAAGAATGTATGATGTGAATTAAATTTAGCTTTATTTCCCTTTGTTTTGTTCTTATTTTATATCCTTAAGTTTCTTTTCCATTCTATTTCTTATATATTTTCTGTGCTTCACATATTGCTGTTCATCTTGAAAATGAATAGTGGGTTAGGTTCATATATATGAAAGTCCACTTTCTCCATAGCATGTATGGTTTTATATATCCTGACCATATTTTCCCCATTATCCTTCTTTGCCAAACTAAATAATCTCAAATGATAATGTTTTCACATGTGAAAAGTATTCACCTGGTCTCTCTCACACACCGAAGATTGCTTTCTTCTGTACTTTTATCATCTCTATTACCATTTTTCAAAATTGGTGACAAGAATGATACATTAGTCTAGATTTGGATGTAATACATAAAGACATTACAGTATTGGCAGTTTTATTTTCCATTTCTTTTCAAATGTTGCCTGGTATGAATTTGCTTTTTTCACAGTTGGCACTCATTGGTGGAATCTTCACCAATTCTCAGTGTTTTTTCTGGTTAGTTACAGAGAGCTCAGATCCCCTCCTTATATATGGGATGTGCATCTACATGTTCACTGTATATGAAAATGAAGTTGACTATTTTATTTCCTCTCCTGAATTTACAATTTTTTAAATTTGTAAAGTGGGATTTGGGAGTCAGGGAGATGTCTAAATTTAATAAAATAAATTAATGAAGCCTGAGAATTGAAGTTCTCCGAAGGAGACAATAAGGAAATCCAAATACATTATGTTAACTGAAATTTCCAGGATTTGAAGACAAACCAGGGGAAACCATGATAAATCAATGTCACCAGTGTATTTTACTGCTATTACTGTGATGAATAATATGGGAAACCTAAAATAAAAAGTTGAAACCCATCAAAATATTAAAAGCATTTTGATGTCAGAATGTTGCATACTATACAGTTGTCTCTTAAAATATTAATATTGATGTATACTTAAAAGTCATATCCACTGATCCAAATAATGTTTGTCACAAATAGAAACACTGCATTCATGCGTAGTGGCATATTTATACATAGCCGGAATCTTATATCAATCCAATCAAGGATAATTAAGTTTCACTGCACTCAGGGAGATTTTTCTGTGTGTGATTGATCTACATCAGACCATGTTATGGGATCAGGAAAATTTCTCTGTACACTACAACACGTGACTTCCCAAATGATGTCCTTAGAAATAATACTTTTTGTTTTATTTTTCTAATTTTGTTTAGGGTCCACCTGGAGCTTTTGGGGAACCAGGTCCTCCTGGGCCACCAGGGAAGAGGGTAAGTTGGGACTTATGTATGCAAACCTCCAAGGAACAACTGTTCTTTCTGTAGGAATGCCATGACAGCATGCTCTGCCCACCAGTATCAGATACAAATCTCCAATAAACAGCACAACTGGATGGAAAGTAGCTCAACAAAGTGGCCAAAAAGTGATGCAGCTAAGGATCATGGATGTTCACCTCAGACTAAACAAATGCCAGCACTCCTTAAATAATCTCAAGAACAACTGGATCAAATGATGAAACCAGAACACACAAAAATGCTGGCAACCACAATCAAGACTACATTTCTTAAGACAAGCTGAAAAAAGGAAAACAAAACTCAAAAACAAACTGCTCAAGCTAATCCCCAGGAAACAAAGAACTAAATGAGTAGTCAATATGTTCAGTCCTCCACAGTCCACTGCAGAACAATTTCCTGCAAAAATCTATCTATCTATCTATCTATCTATCTATCTATCTATCTATCTATCTATCTATCTATCTTATTCACTCACTCACTCACTCACTCATTCGTTCATTCTGCCCATCTCCCCTCCAAGGTGACTCTAGGTGTCTTACAGGTTATAAAACAAGTGAAAAACAGTTAAAAGATTAAAACAACACAAAGTTAAAATATTATTAAGAACTAAATATACTGAAACCAAACTAAGATAGTTAAAAGCCAGAAGACAGGGATAAGGTCTTTTTACCCCATCAGCCACTTCTAGCACTGAGCACCTGTCTTGGAGCTCCAGGTGGCTGGCAAAATCAGAGGAGGCATTTCTCACCTCCAGTGAAAGGTATAGACATAGCATAAACAATGCTAATCAATTAGAATTCTTTACAACCTTAGAAACAGGATTTAAAGGGACAGGTCCTGCCACAGAGACTCAAAACATAAAACAGACAATAATACCCACAATCAGAACACAGAATCAGAAGCAACTCAAAGCAGAGGACTGAGCAGCCCTCAAAAATCTAAAGAAGGATCAAACCATCACCATCAGCAGACAAATATTGAACTACAGTTACCATGGATAGCACACAGTATATTCAAAAACCCGAAGACATGGAAGACAAAGAAATCTACATTCCAGAAAGCACCAACCCAATAGAGAAACTAAATGACCCAGTCAAGAGAACCCTTGATGACATAATAATAATAATAAAAAAAAAGAATTCACAAAAGAAGAACATGATGGATGAAAAACAGTGGACCCATCCCTCCCTTGCTTCTATAGATGTTCCAAAATACACAAGTCCGACACACCTTTTCATCCAGTTGTATCATTATCAGGGACCCCGACATGCAACATAGCTAAAGAACAAAAAAGCTCAGACATCTCACATGGGGGAGTGAATACTCTATCAACTTCCCACTATGGTACCTCCCAAAAGATCAAAGGCCTAAAAAATAGAAGAAAATGAAAGTATGGTTTCATTTGATATCATAGCACTTTTTATATCCATAAATCCGAAGGTAGTGAAAAAACTGATGTACTACACAACACTCTCGACCTAACCAAATACACTAAGATTGAAATACCCATATTCATGCACTTCATCAATCTCTACTTCACTGTCTACTTTCAATTTGATGACAAATAAACCAAAATAATAGAGGAACACCCATGAAATCGCCCCTCTCATGATTCAAAGTAAAGAACTGCAAAGCACAACTCACAGTAACCAAATACAGGGAAATGCTATGTTTATATATTACTTGAAAGTCTTATTAACTACTTTCTTGATGGGCCATAAAGCAGCTAAAAGAAAATTGGGCATAGATTAAAGATGCGATATTTCTGGCACAAGAGCCCTCTTAGCCAAAACATAGTAATTTGATTTGTTTAAAAAAAATATATATGGGGAAGCATCCTTTCAAAAAAGCCTGCATCTGGATAATTATGCAATAAAGGAAAACATCAAGGTAATTTGCAAAAATAAAACAAAATGAAGTTCTTGGGGAATTTATATTGAAAACCCACTTTATGAGAAGCTATATACAAAGGCTCCTTATATTAAAAAATCATGAAAAAAATTTCCACAATGTTTTTTTAAAGGATTAAAAAAAAACTTCCAGAATAAAATGATGTGCCCAAATATAGCCCTATGATGCAGCTAGTAAAACAGAATGGATGCTTCCATGAAAATTCTGTTTGATCAACATCCCTCCCAGCCTCATTCCCTCTTCCATAAGTGGAAAATATTTCTTGTAAACAAGCTGAACCAATATTAAAATGCATCTATGGCCCCTTAGAAGAAATCATGCATTTGCAATTTCACACCAGAAACTCGCCTAAAAATAAATGTTATCTTCTCTCCTTTGGCAGAAATTCCAGAATGAGGGACATGTTCTCCAATTCAAATTCTTCTGATACTGGTCCTGATAAAAAACATTGAGTCTGTGCAGGCTGGTTTAATAATTTTAGGTTTCATTTAGATTCCAGAATATGGCATATAATTTGTAATTACATATATGCCATGTTAGATGAAATTGAAAATCTGTAACTTTCCTTTCCTGGTCCTGATATAAAATAAAGATTGTGTTTCTGAGCTGTTTAAATGAAAAGAATCCTTCAAAAAATGGTATACTGATGTCCGGCTTACAAAGAAGGTTGAGGTTGACTTGGAAAATCATAATTTTTTTTATTGGCTTTGCTTAAAATTAAGCAAATGCATATGAATTCTCAACTTATCTTTAATTGTCTGAATAATATTCATAACAATCCATGTGTACTTTTTAGATATATTTTATTTCTGTCTTGTGTATTATTTATGTACATATATTTCCACTCCATGGGGATGGGGACTATTATGTGTGAGTTGCCTGATTTTTTTCAAACTGATAACAAGTTGTTTAATTTTTGTATAAGCTTATGGTTAGAACAAAATTTTACATGTTTGTTTAATAAAATTGAGAGTATGAATAGAACTAAGTGTTCTCTAGAGGAAGGGCAGAAATGTTAAACCACAAGATCTTAATCCAAGTGATTTATCCAGGGACTTCATTTTTCTGTTCTAGGGACCTTTTGGGCCAGCTGGACGTGAAGGTCGACAGGGTGAGAAAGGGACCAAGGTGATAGAAACCAAGCTAATTTTATTCTGGTATCCAATAATGGAATGCTAGTTTCTCTTTTGTTTTGTTTTTCTTCCACCTATTCCACTATCAGAGTTCCCTGCAGGGTTGTATTGAGGCGGGGCAAATATCTCAGACAGAAAATTCTGAAAAGTAGCAATGGCTTCTCTGTGTTGGAAGACACATATCTTATTTCTCAATCTTAGCAACTTTAAGATGCGTAGACTTTGTCAACTCCCAAACCTGGAAGTTGAAGTCCATGCATCTTAATTTTGCTAAGATTGAGAAACACCATGTTATAGCCTCTTGCCACAAAGTATATTGGAGGAAGTAACATTCAACTGCCAATCTAATTAATTTCTGTACATATGCATAGGAAAAAGGCTTCTTGTTCTCGAAAGCGAAACATACTATACAAGAAATCATTCTACAATAGCCACCTCTATCCTTCATCTCAAAAAGCAAAGTGAATCAAATTAACTTAGTATTCTTTAAATCCATCTGCTCCTTGGAAATAGTGTATAATCTTGGACAATCTTGAAATAATTAAATATTTCTATGATAAATGGATGTTTTTCCCTTCTCTCCCTCCCTCTATGCTCGTAGGGTGAATCTGGTATAGAAGGTCCCTCAGGGAAAATGGGACCTGTGGGCCCACAAGGACCTCCAGGCCAACCTGGTTCAGAAGGTCTGCGTGGAATTCCTGGTGCAGCAGTAAGTATCTTCAGTTCTTGGCAAACAGTTGACAGAGGGATGAAGGAGAATAGGCTGCAGATTAATGGAATATCATGTTTCATGGATAAAAATGCAAACATTAGCAATAAAGTTCCAAGGCAGAAAATCAAGTTTCTTTATAATGTGAAAAGAGTTTGAGGAGAAGGTGAGTTTCTGTTCTTCAGTCTAAAAATAGATGACCAGAAGCAATGAACTTTGAACCATTAGCTGGTGGATTTAGTTGAAAAATTAGAAAATGTCTTTCTAATGTTAGAAGACTTGGGCAAGGAATAATAAGGTTGGAAAGGTGGTGGAAAAATATTCTATTCTTTGGAACAAACTCTGGTTTAAGGAATAAATGGACTAACTCCAGGGTCATTTATTAGATCCCTTTCAAACGAGTGACTGTAGTTCAAAAGACCTTTTGGTACATCAGAAGGGAGGCACACAGCATTTTAAAGTTGTTCACATTGTCAGCTGAGGGAAATGAAGCAGTGAAGACATCAAAGAAAGCTCCAGCTGAGCATGGAGTTCCCTTAGATGCACGCATACTGTTCCTTTAGTTTATAGGCCGTTTATTTTATATGGCTTAGTAAGTAACGATTGAAGAATTTCCTCTTAGCAAATTCCGATCCAACTTTACAGTATATCATGACCTGCACTTCTTAGTTAAGAAAACTTTAATGTGTTAATGGTTCACTTCTTTGTTTATTTTAAAAGAAAAGAGAGAAAAAAGACAAAAATCATAAAGTGCAGATGTTACAGATGCAGAGTAACATAAAGATAAAATTAAAAGACACCAACTATTCAACTGGAAGAAACATCTTATTTTTATCTTGATATATTAACTTGGATTAAAACAAATATGAAGATAGTCTTGTGACCCTTTTACCATTCTAGTACTTTCAAAACCTGTATTTAACTAGTATTGAAATCAAAATTTAAATTAGGTAAGAAACCTATATTATAAAAATAATGAAAAGTGTTTAGAACAGGACTGGACAAAATCCTGGATTTAATGATTTTATGTGAACCTGGTAGTTATGCTTTGCCTAAGCCATTTTTTAAAACCAATTCTCAGTTTGGATCAGAATTATGCAGCAAAACTTCTACTGGAAAGTTCAGAACTGTCCTGTCACTTGATGGAGTTCACAAGGAGAAGGAAAGGAACAGCTATTTTGCAAGGAATTCTTTCTTTCTTTCTCTCTCTCCCCTTCCCCAATAAGGGCAGGGGAAAATAGCTCTCCAACTTAATATATTTTGAGAGATTAACTGAACACATAATGGTAAGTGACCACATAATATTGCACAGTCAGCTTATTATTTGTCAAAAGAATATTACAAGGTGATTGAAAACTTACTCTTTCTCCACATATACCTTACTACGTAAATTTGCTTTTACTCCACATATATCCATAGCCTTGTTGAGATTTTTTTTAAAAAAATGAAAGACACATAAAAAGTGGCTCTAAAGGATAATTTCATTTTAAGATTCATTATTGTAAAAGTGAATACAGAAGTTTAATATGCAAGGCAGTCAAGTTTTCTTTTGATAAGATATTTCAAGACAACTGGTGCAGTTCCCCTTACTGATTTGTTGTGTGGCCTCAAAGCTTCTTTTATCAATTCCATTAATTCTAATATACTTTTGCACATCTCTCTCCTCTTGGAACTGCTTGAAAGGCAGGTGGAATGAAGCAACATGGCTGTTTGGCTTTTAGAGATAGGGCAAATGACTTTGAGTTTAGGCAGACTCAGGGAGATAATGGAGGATGGGAGGGCTGTGTGTTATGATCCGTGGGGTTATGAAGAGTCGTGACTTAACAACTAAAACAACAACTAAAATTATTTTGGCAAGCCACTTCAAGGTTACCTCCTCAAAGCTTTGCATGGGTACAGATCAAAGACTTTTTCACGGAGATGGGATGGTGTAGAGAATGGGAGACTTTGCCAAGATGTACTTTTTAGTTTCAAAAGTCTTTTAATTCTTGTTGCTAATGTTGCAAGTTCTTTCTTCTCTAGGGTGAACCTGGTCTACTGGGAGCTCCAGGACAGGCAGGGCCCCCAGGTCCCATGGTAAGCAAAAAGACATGGCCTCTGCACAACAGCTGGTCTTGTCCTGAGATTGTCAGTTAACAATGCTGAGACCCTTTCACAATCACTTTTACCTTTCCCCTCTACTTAGCATTGGCCTTACATGGGTATTTATTGTTGGGGGCAATGTTAGGAGGACCTTCTAACAACAAAAAACAAAAGAGTCCAGCAGTGAAATGAAGTAGGCTTTCCGAATTATTTTTCAAAGAAAAGTGAGGGAAGCAGCTGCTTATTCTGATTCATTGAGCAGTTATTACATCAAAATTTATGGTTGATTAAGACTCAATTCCCAGAGGGAAGTACTAGTTATGATTTTAATGAATTAGCCAAAATTAAATTATAAATTGATGCCATGCCAAAGAATAGATGAACCTATATGAAGGAAACAGTCGTCATAATAGGAGAGGACAAATGAGTAACAGTCCTACTGGATTGTGGCTTGCTATTGACTCCAGCTCTAAATGAACATTTATTGCAAGAGTTCTCAATCCCTGTTGGCCCAAAGACCATATAGAGCCTTACACAGCATATTACACAGCAATACACCCAAAGTGGATGAGACCATTACTCATCGGAGTGGGGAAGACTGGAATGAATGTCTAAATCATGGGTATCTAACTTGCCGTGTCACGTCATCACATGACATAGCATGATGTTTTTTCCCTTCATGGAGCTGGGGTGGATGTGGCCTGTGCATGACACATCTGGCTTGTGGCCTGCCAGTTTGACACCCCTGGGCTAAGTCTCTGCAAAGAATAATGTAGCCCTTTAAACTTTTGCAAACTTCAAAACCAAGAAAAAGATCCAAATGCTGAAAATGTTGAGTATACCTACTCTATTCTCCAAAGCACCTGAAGGCAGGATAAGAAGCAATGGAGGAAAACTAATCAAGGAGAACTAAGGAGAAATTTAGCAACAGCAATAGCACTTAGATTTATATACCACTTCATAGTGCTTTTACAGCCCTCTAAGTGGTTTACAGAGTCAGCATATTGCCCCCAACAATCTGGTCCTCATTTTACCCACCTCGGAAGGATGGAAGGCTGAGTCAACCTTCCTGACAATTAGAACAATTAATCAATGGAATGACTCCAGAAGGCTCCAACATTGGAGGTTTTAAAGACAAGATTGGACAACCATTTGTCTGAAATGGTATAGGGTTTCCTGCCTGAGCAGAGGGCTGGACTAGAAGACCCCCAAGGTCCCTTCCAATTCTGTAATTCTTGTTATCATGAGGCTTCCAGGCAGTGCTTCTTGAACTCCATTCTTAATGCAGCTGTTCTCCTCTTCATAGGGTCCTACAGGGCTCCCTGGTCTCAAAGGTGATCCTGGCTACAAGGGAGAGAAGGTAAACATAAATAGACTGTTCTTGCCTGGGTAGAAAATGAAAGATATTACAATCTCCAATTGAATCATCTCTTGCCCTAGAAATGCTGCTGCTTTCTGCAGCTACCTTGTTAAATTGTGAACCTTCCTTTTCAATTGTTGTAACTGTTAGATGGGGTCTTGCATAATTTATGACCCAGGAAGCTGATGAGCCTTAGATAGTAGCTCAACAAGAATTTTATATTTGCCTCCCTGCCCAGAACTGCTATAATTCAGCTAGGTTAAAGAGGAGATTGTTAAGCACATCTGGAGGTATTCAGTGCTACATGTACTTGAGGGGAGCTCACAACTATCAAACAGGATTGCTTTGGGATGTTGTTAACTCATATAAGACCCACAGAACAATGCACTATTGTGTGTATATTTTAGCTCAAGTTATTATTATTCTTTTAAAAAATGAATCGATGTTGAATGGATCATAAGAAATAGAACAAGACAGTTTCAAGCAGCAATAAATGAGTATGAGCTCCTTACTAAATGATCATGCAGTCCTTGCAGGACTGCTGGAACCACTGTCACTAACTGGTATGGTCACATGATGTTTTGCTTAATGGCTACTTTACTTAGCAATGGAAATTCCGATTCCAATTAGGGTTGTGACAGGAAAACTACCCTTATTAAGCAGACGTGTTGGGCTTCCTGTCTATCTAATGAATAATAGTTGGTTCTGTTCTCATGTCATGCTTAATTGGAGAAAAGTGTTGTGTATAAAATTGTATGGACACAGTCAGTAGGGGTGGATTTGTAGAAGTCAGTTTTAGCCACAAACAACCTAAACTCCTCTTGTTCAGCAGTATTGTTCAAAAAAAAGGCAAGACAGTTGATAGAAACCAAATTAGGTTTCCACCTAGGTCAACTGAGACATTAGCAATTGTGCATTAGGCCACAATTTATGCCCCTTTTTCTTCTAGGGTCATGCAGGACTCATTGGGTTGATTGGCCCTCCAGGTGAGATGGGTGAAAAAGGTGACCAGGGGCTGCCAGGGAACCAGGGAACACCAGGCACTAAAGGCGACCCTGTGAGTAGATGGAGGCTGGTTGAGATGGGACTTCTCAGTCAGGCACACAATACTGAAACTTTTTTCCTCTTCCTAAGGGCAATATAGGACCTCATGGTCCTCCAGGCCCACCTGGATCTCCCGGCCTCTCAGTAAGTATTTCATGCAAGATTCTAAGTAGTTTCCAAAATAATTCCTCAAAAGCTCCCACTTGGTAATGCCCAGGATATGGGCTTGCTGATATGAGAACTTCTCTGGAACTCTGCAACTTTTGTCTCCCTCTTCCACACCTTAGTTATTTTTTCCTTTTATGTGGCTGTGCCTCTCTCTGTTCTTCCCCAGTTATCTAAAAGTATTTATTCTTGCAGTATTTCATCACTATTACTATTTCGTTGCTTATCCATGCTTTCTGACATTGTCTTTATTTCTTTAGTTTCCTTGCAAAAGAATATTATCTCTTACGCTATTTTGCTATCTTCTTCTTACATCCAGGAGCTCCTTTCGCCTGTTGACCCTTTCTGTCTTTCCGTAGGGCCCTCTGGGAGAAAAAGGCAACAAAGGGTCTTTGGTAAGTCCCAACCAATACTGCAGGGCTTATGAAGAGGAAGAGATTGTCTGCATACAAGTGGTTATTCTTAGGGCTTTAATTTTGAAAGTCTGTATCAAAGGAACTTAAATTCTGGGTCAGTGAAAGGTAATAGCTGTAATCTAGAGGGCAACCAATGTACCACAGATTGTACATTTGGTTGATATAAAATGTATTATTATTATTATTATCATCATCATCATCATCATCATCATCATCATCATCATCATCACCATCATCATCATCTTGGGGAGAGATGTGCACTTAAGGGAGGCTCTGAATCAGGGGTGAAATGCTCCTGGTTCGGACCGGATCAGGCAATCCGGTAGCGATTCTGGCAGGTGGTTTGGAGAACCAGTAGTGATGGCGGCACGAGGCTCTGCCCACCCGCCCGGGTGTCATTACTTTCTGGTTTTAACCAGGAAGTAATGTGTTTTTTACCCTCTGCACATGCATAGAAGGTTTTGTGCATGCTCAGAGGGACTGTGCGCATAAGTGACGTGCACGAGCAGCACATGCACTTCCAAACTGGTAAGGAGGGTAAGTAGATTTCACGCCTGTTCTGAATAGTGCTTATGATGCTTAGCTCCTGACACTAGCTACTAAAACAGAGTTGGGCTCTGCAGATATTGATAAACTGCTACTCCCAGAAGCTCCAGATATGAGCAGTGGCAAAAAGGTATATGTGCATTGGTACCAAGTTATTGATCCATCTTCCTGCAGGGACCTATTGGGCCAAAAGGTGATCCAGGACCACAAGGGACACCAGGACCACCAGTAAGTGAATGGTTTACTACAAGGTCTACACAAAATTCACCTATGTTCTATATAGCTTTCTCTAGGATACGGTATGTCTGTTGTATCGGTATGCATTTTTCTAGCCATCTTCTCCCATTGCATGCATGTTTACTACATTTTCTCTTAATAATACGTGTTATGGTTATAAAGGCATACAGAAATTCCCACATTGGGAGAGATAGATATTAAAATGCATACAACTTTGTGTAAATTTCTAGCAATGTAAATACTGCATGAATCCACATTTTTTACACATTACAAAATTCAAAGAAATGTTAAAAATGAAGGGTTTGCTTTGAGTTTTGGCAACATAAATTTAAAAGGTCTCCTTTCATTTATGTCTGATTCCTGCTATTTTCTGGACATGTACATAATAGTTCAGAGGTGGTTTATGATTCCTTTCTTCTATTTTTTAGTTTTAAACATTTTCTGCCTGGCGGAAGTCTTGGAATTCTCTGGTGATCCCCCACCCAAGATACTTAATCAGGTCTAAATTTATGTCATGTGCGTACACAAAATTTTGTGTCTTCTTTCTGTTTTTCATTTTCCTGCTTCTAGGGCCACCCTGCTGAATTGCATTATCCAATGCCCATGGAAAGTGGGCGCACAAATCGCCAAGTCTGGGAGACTGAAGAGCAGGAGGATGCTCCAGGGGAAGGGGATATTGATCCTGATGCTGATGGACTGGCAGAAGTCTTGGCAGCCCTGAGCTCTCTACGTGATGAGGTGGAGCAAATGCGATGCCCGCTGGGCACTCTGGATAGTCCAGCCAGGGTCTGCAAGGAGCTTCAGTTCTGTCATGCTCATCTCAAAGATGGTGAGTTTGAAGGTGAAACTCCAAACAGTGGGTTCAGAATATAATGTGCCATCTACCCTAATTCTGAGAACCAAAGGGATTTGCGTGTTGCGTTTGGTAACTGGGGAAGAGGGAGAGTCTGCAAAACTCGCAACTTTCTGATTGTGAGAGGCCTACTTCCTCATGGTTTCCCTAACCCTTTCTGCACTGATCCACATACTATTCTTTAGGTGAATACTGGATTGATCCAAACCAGGGATGCAGCCGAGATGCCTTCAAAGTTTACTGTAATTTCACAGCTGGTGGAGAAACCTGCTTATTCCCTGACAAGAAATTTGAGGCTGTAAGTAGCTCACTTGACCACTAAAGAGGTGATCAGGAAAAAGATCAGATGCTATGTAAATTGCCCTAGTTACCTCAAACAGGCTACTTGACTCAGGAACCTGAATTTAAAACCCTAAGATGAGCAACAATATGAAATTTATGCCTTTAGGTACGACTTGCCGCCTGGAACAAGGAGCAACCAGGAAGTTGGTTCAGCACTTTCAAAAGAGGCAAAAAGGTAACCTTTTCCTTTCTGTCAAGCTTGCTTTTATATCTAGAGGAAATCTGGAAAGGGAAAAGAGTACTATTTCCCATTTTCTGTTAATCAAAGTCCTGGCCAGTGCAAATCCATATGCAAAACCAAGCCATCTTTCTTCGGATATGATTTATAACTGATTGACTAACAGAATAACAGAGTTGGAAGGGACCTTGGAGGTCTTCTAGTCCAACCCCACTGCTCAAGCAGGAAACCAGTGGGGAAATCCAATTTTTTTAAACTACTGGTTCTGTGGGCGTGGCTTGGTGGGAGTGGTGTGGCTTGGTGGGCGTGGCTTGGTGGGCATGGCAGGGGAA
>JANHZT010010672.1:75446-89644 GCA_032468215.1 Stegonotus admiraltiensis
CTTCTGGGCATTCTGCCAACCATAGTAAGTTTTCAGTTATTATTCTTTGAATTCTTGGCAGCTGTTAATGCAATTAACCTTCCCCCCGGAATTGGGGTTGGGGACCCCTGTTCTAAACAGGCGAACTGGCCCAACTCTACTTCCAGAAGTAATAGTAATAACAACCTTTCGATGTCCTTTTGGATACATGCAAAATTGACAGGTCTGAAGGTTGAGATGGCCAATTGCTTGACCTTTGCAATTTGCCTGTAAGATCACCGATGGAGGGGGTGGGGGGAAGAACCAGCTAGATGTGTAATCTCTAAAAATGACACGGTAGACCGAAAAAGTCTGTAAATACAGTACAAAGCTCTTGATCAGCAGGTTAAGGATACTGTCATCTTTGCTCTTCTCGGGAGCGTTGTCCATCCCAGGTAAGGCAGCAGCAACACGGCGGAAAAGCTGAAAGACAACACCCCAAACTTTGTGAACATGGTGCATGTAGTGGACTATGAAGTCTACCGTCGTGACAATAGACGTGGAAGAAGAGCTAAAACATCTCCATATCCAATGTACAGAGCGCCGGGGGGGGGGGCGCGAAAGCCCTACCTGCTTAACGCACTGTAAGCCGCCCTGAGTCTCTGGAGATGGGCGGCATATAAATTGAACCAATAAACAAACAAACAAACAAACAAACAAATAAATGCCCTTCAGCAGTTAGCATGAAAGGCCCTTAAACTAGAATTGACATTGCGGCTCCTCTTTTTTGAAGATACTAAAAGCGAAACATTAATTAAAGCTGGAAAAGCTCATCTTGTAGAAGACGTCGGTGTTAAGCAAAGGAAGCCCACATTTGCTAAGGAGGGGGAGGGGGATCTCAAACCAGACGGAACAATTTCTGTGGAGACCTGCAGTTAAAATTACCTGCTTCACGTTGTAGCCCGTCTTCGCGCTAGTCTCAATGAACATCACGCTTAGTTCTTTGGCTCTCTGCTCACCTTCTTCTGTAGTAATCTGCCTGGAAAGTAAGAAACGAGACTTCTGAGGCCTTTGCAACCAGCCTGCCAAAGGCATAAACTAAGAGTTTCCCAAGAAGGCTTTCAAAATTAGCTCAAGGGGGCATGTGATGTTTGGCTGAAGGCTGTGGGCAAACTAAATTCATCAGACCTACAGTAATGGAAACATATTTTTGTGCATTTCTATGTCCCACTAAATCAAAGCTCGAAGGAATGAATGCTAGCCAATGGCACTGGCTAAACCTATTTTTGTTTCCTGGAAGGGACTGCAAAAAAACCACCAGAAAGGGCAGCTTTGCATGATTTAATAGCTTTTGCTGGACTGAGTTCCATATTGCCTAAAAGGTTGTCTTGCAGCTCTGTAGGGATTAACTATGTGTCAGCAATCTAACAAGCTATACATACCCACTTCTATAGTAAATCCAACTTTTATTGTTGGTTTATTTTATTTTATGCTCTTTGTAAGCCCTCTTCTGTGGAAATGAAAAGGAAAATTAACTAATGGATGGGGATTCTGTCTTAAAACAGTTCAACAGGCCCAATTACTTGATTTCCTATTGCATGCCTATACAATTTGACCCATGCTGTACAGATGTCTACCAAAGGCACATTCTTAATGGGTCTTGTCTGATTTCATCATCATCATCTTTTAACAACCCCATAATCCCTTGTGGGATGGAGTATGGGCAACTGAATAGAGCTAGCAGGGTGTTTACTGGCCGGATGCCTTTCCTGTCACCAACACAGAGCTTTTTTCAGCAGATATATTCTCATTGTGCTCAGAGAGAAATATCTACCTCTACCTAGGATCGAACTCACAGCCTCCAGATTGTGAGGCAAGAGCTCCACCTCTAGGCCACCCCACCACGCTTCTTGTCTAATTTTTTGACTATTAGAAATTCATTTAAGTTGCTTTGAGGTGGTACCTATATTGTGAAATAATGTGCCATGAAAGTAGAAGCAACCTCAGAAGCTCAAAACATTTCTGTGAGTCTTTTAATGCATCCATCAAACAGAATCTTTCTAGCAGTAAGTCCTTTGACTGGCCTGTTTCCCAGTTGGCTGGTAGTTATTTAAAAACAAAGAAAAAAACCCCCAACACTTTGCACTCTTTAAAGATAATCAGCAGAGTCAAAAAAAAAAAAAGGAATGTATTACTCTGGAAGAATTCCAGCCAACTCCCTTATTCCATGAGCTCAATTCTGGGGTGCAAAAACAAGCTTATTGTTTAAGTGGCTTCCAGTGAATACGAATTAGTGCAAGATCAACAGAGAGGTACCTTTGCTGAATACCAATTAACAAGACCCTAAACACACACACACACACACACACACACACAAAATGACCTAGTGAGGATTTTACTGCACCGTGATCAGAAATTTCACTTCCTGCATTCAAAAGACAGCTTGAGAACTTGTTGGGACAGACCCTATTAGATCATCTCCAATATAAACACCAACATAAGAAAGATGAAAAGATGCACAGCAAGGAACAATTGATCCTGCTTTTCCAAAAGATAGCATAGCTTAAGGGAAAGAAGGTCGGTCTTTTGCCCTGCTGTAGCTCTCAGTGGCAGCTACATTCCATCAATGGTGTCTCAAACTCAGCCTCTTCTCTTCCTACCGCTTTTCTTATGTGTCATGAATTTTGCATTACAAGCTGGAGGGAATTTATCACTGATCTATGTAAGCCTCCCTGGGAGTTTTACTGGCGGTAGAATAAGGCAAACACACTCAAGTTAGATGTGAAAAATAATAGGAATGGTACTAAGGTCCATGAATAATATTTTTGTGCTGGTAGAGTCAGCTGCAAGAATTTTTTTTTATCTACCTTGGAGATAAAAGAAATAAATTAGTGTGTCCATTTCACTACAGCATCGATTCTGATATTGCCAGGTCCTTTCCAATATTTAATTCTGCTCTTTTGATGAAAAGGGAAAGAAAAAGACATTTTCTGCATGCCAAATAGTAGAGAATCTGTGGTCTTCTAGGCATTGCTGAGATGTGGTGGCACAGTGATTAGAATGCAGGAGTGCAGGGTAACTCTGCTCATTGTCAGGAGTTCAATCCTGACGTGACTGATTCAGCCTACCATCCTTCCAAGGTTGGTAAAACGAGGACCCAGATGGTTGGGGGCAATATGCTGACTCTGTAAACTGCTTAGAGAGGACTGTAAAGCACCGTGAGGCAGTATGTATGTGCTGTTGCAATACTCCCAACAATCCCAAAATGATACCCAAGGATGAAGAATACCCAAGGGCAACTTCTGGATGGAATGCAGCTTCTTTGGCTCTTCCAAGTATTAGCCACACATTTTTTTTTTATTTTATTTATATGCCGCCCTTCTCCAGAGACTCAGGGCGGCTTCCAATGCGTTTTCTAGTACATTGTCCCCTTTCCCCGCTCCAAACATTCTCTTTTCAAACCCTACAATTACCTTTTATCTGCAAGGTCAGTTTTATTGCCCACCAGCATGATGATGACATCACTTCCCCTTTCTGTTCGCACATCATCGATCCATTTGGAGGTTTGCTGGAAGGAATTCAGATCTGCAAGGAGAAGGTAGCTCAATGCACTACAGTCGGGTCAAAGAACAGAATTAACACCTATGGAATATTAAGACCCACAGAAGCGGCTTCCTCCTATCTCATCAGCCTGTCTCACTCGACCAGGCAAGGAAGGTATGCTACAGACCCCTCCAGTCAAAGAATTTTGACTGGCGGGGCCTAGGAAGAGAGACTTCTCTGCCGCTGCCCCCACTTTGTGCAGCATCTCGTTCCCCAGAGGTAAGGAAAGGCCCCAATCGCTTGGGTTTTCACAAAGTGGTCAACACTTCACTCTGCAGACTTGTGTGGCAACACGGAGGACCTCACAAGACTGGGGCTGGCTAGTCCCTTGAGAGCCCCCCTCCCCGTAATAATCCAATGTTAAATGTCTATTGTAAGATTTCCCCCTTCTGATGTTTAATCGTCATTATTCTATAATTTTGAAAAGTTTAACTCTAATTTCTGATGTTAATTTTCATACAGTTTTATTTACTGGTTATATAATATTGTACACTGCCCAGAGTCCCTCTTTGAGGGAGATGGGTGTGTTAGAAATATGACATATAAACAAACAAACAAACAGACAAACAAACAAACAAAGCTTCAGGATGGTTCTTTGCCTAGGCCCTAAGGGCCTTCTGCTTGTCAGCATGGCCTCACCTGAGCTGTGCCCACTGAGCCTTCATGGATGACTCAGAGCTTCTGGGCTCAGATTTCTCCTAGAGCAAAGTGTTTTGGTACACCATGACACAACTCTCTCACTCACTTGTAATGTCATAGACTACCACTGCAATTGTTGAGTCACGTATGTAGCTGGGAATGAGGCTACGGAACCGTTCCTGGCCTGCTGTGTCCCAAAGCTGAAGTCGGACCTGCTGGTACCAGCCCAGAGAAGAAACAGAAAGACACAAGGCAGCAGAAGAAGAAAAAGAAGAAGAAAAGGAAATGTCCTTTAGAGAAAAGGCAATGTATTAGAAGGAATTCTATAGGATTGCATACAAATATCTCATCAGAAAATGTAGCATGGGCATCAAAAATACAGAAAATTTTCACATCACAGGCTACTGCTCTCTGCTATCTAATAAATTCACTCCAAAAACTCTCCATCAAGACAAATGAGAATGCCAGTGGTACAGATTAATTAGAGTCATGGACTACTTGATCTTTGCATGCTATAAAACAATTGGGGCTTCCTTCAAAAAGTCATTATTTCCTAGAAAATCTATTTCATTTGGGTTGAAAGTAACACTGCAGGATCGCATGTTTGATTTTTCATATAGTCACCACTAGAAATCTGACAGATTCATAGAAGTTAACCTTCCATATAAAGTGGAACCAAATTTCTTATTTTTGAGCATGCAGTACGGAAAACGTTTCTTCCTGTAAAACACACAATACTGTATACTTCTGTAATAATGGAAGGGGCATAATGATAAGAGAACCAGAGAAAGAAAATCCCTGCTTAGCCATAAAGTTTTCCGAGTGAAAAAAGTATGAGATAACATTACTCATACTGAGCTTGTTGGAGGATGCACACACTCAATAAGAATTTTAAACCTCAGCTGACAGCCCCAAGAGCCAGGAGCCTCAGAAGTCAGAATGCTTGCGTGATAACTGTCTGCTATTTGACTTAGCACAAACAAATTCATTTCAACTTAGGAGACACCATGAATAAAATTATATTTTCTCTTTCAGTTTGGGCCTGTGTTGTTGGCTTGATATACTTGACAACTACTAGAGGGGGGGAAAAAGCACTTAGCTGAACCTACAAATGAAGATCATCCCAGTTAATTACTCAAGCTGGTGGTTTCGCTTGAGAGCCAAGTACTATCACTGGCAGAAGATATTACTGCTATTTCCAAAACACAACCAATATGATTAATGAAGCATGGGAAAGAATATTATGGGGTTATGTGGGACCACTAGACAAGCATATACATATGGTCCTTGCTTAACAACCACCCATTTAGAGACTAAACTTCTTACAGCACTGAACAACGGTACTTATGACTGGTCCTAAGCTTACATCAACCGCAGTGTGTCCCTTATGTCATATGATCACAATCTGGGTGTTCAGCATCTGCCTCCCAATTACAACACTGCAGTGTCCCACAGTCACCAATAAGGACTGAACTATAAATGAAGGTGAGAAAAAATACACCTGTCAGACGGTCACCTGCTCTACTCAGAATAACAGAGTTGGAAGGGACCTCGGAGGTCTTCTAGTCCAACCCCCTGCTCAAGCAGGAGACCCTACACCATTTCAGCCAGGTGGCTGTCCAGTCTCTTTTTAAAAGCCTCTTTTTAAGCCAGTACACATTCATCAAGGGCAAGCCCCAAATCAAGAATGGCTGGCATAATAATGTAATCGTTTTAATATGAATTACTGGTACAAAGTGAATGACTTTAAAAACGGGCCTGAACTTTAGTACCCGCTTGCAGAAAATGCTGTTAATTTGTTAAGTTTGTATATTGCCAAAATCACAAGACTCCCATCTAGTTGTATAATTATTAAATATAATAATGGGAATGGGGGTAATGAAGAAAAATAAAGGGAAATATTTAGCAGAGGTAGCAACTCAGCAGATGCTACAAGGAGAATTAAGAGATGAACTACAGCCAGAAAGGAAGGAGATGCTTGCCTGCACATTACCCTAAGATAAGAACAACACTTATTTGTTACCATAATCTTTTGTTTCCGGTATAAATAGAAGGTGGATGGATCTGTTCTGGAGAAAAAGAAAATTAGCTGCATTACGCTACTCTATCAGGGACCCTACTATGTGGGATCACTGCAAGAAAACTGTACTGGGGTGGGGGAGAGATATTTCTAGTGGGAGATTTTATGCCAATATGATCAATGCTCTAGAGCACTGATGGGGAACCTTTTCGGTATCAAGTGCCCAAACCAGAACGCATATTCACGTGTATGCATGTGTGCGTGCCAGAGTGCCGGAAACCCGAGGACCAGCTGGCTAGCGCTGTATGACCATTTTTGGGCCGTTTTGGCCATTTTTCGGGCTGTCTTCAGGCTATTTTCTGAAACCAGAAGAGCAGCTGGTGACGGCGTGCCCGCTCACAGAGAGGTCACCTCTGGAACATGCCACAGGTTTGCCATCACGACTCTATAAAAAGGTATATCCCACCAAGTCTTCCAGTAATGCCCATTTTCCAGGGAGCCTTAAATATAACACAGGGATATTTTCAACACCCAAGCTTCTTTGTCAACAATTTCTCCAGTTAGATAAGAAAATAAAGTATGTCTCCTTAAGCATATTCTACAATGGTAACCAACAAGTTTTATTTTTGAATATTTACAGGAACAACAAAAATTAAAACGCAGCTACACATGGTGAAGTTATCTTGTTAAGACTGCTCTGACTTTATAATTAGGGGAGGAAAAAAAACAAAAGGTTTGCCTCAAAAGACCTTCCAGATACAGCAGTCATCTGCTTCCTCAACCACGAACCATTATTTGCATCGGCTTTTTACATCTTCAAGATGAACCTATTAATTATAATAGGAGTTTTGGAGGGGGTGCAGCAGTTTTAAAGTAGTGTTTTTGGCAAGATTTTTGAAGTGACTTTCCATTATCATTCTAGCTTGAAAGAGAGTGACTGGCTAAAGTCACCCAACTGGTTTGGTGATTCAGGAGTTAGAATTCACTGTCTTCCAATTTCTTCCCTCTGGCTTAACTATGATATTGACTCTCGCCTGTCTAAATAGTTTACAAGTATGGCTTTTGTTTGAATTTTATAGGATTATGAGAGCTCCTGTGGCAGAGTGGTTAGAATGTGGGGTATTGCAGGCTAATTCTGTCCATAGCCTTTGACGGGCTCAAAGTTGACTCAGCCTTCCATCCTTCCAAGGTCGGTAAAATGAGGGCCTGACTGTTGGGGATGATATGCTGACTGTGTAAACCTCTTAAGAGAGGGCTGTAAAAACACTATGAAGAGGTATATAAATCCAGGTGCTATTGCTATTATTATTAGTAGAAGTATCAAAATATTCCAGGTTCTAGGTCACTTAGAATAAGCCAATTTGGATGACTTCTGGAATATACAGAAGGATCTGAGGTTGGAATGGAGAGGTCTGAGCTCCTAACTTTCAGTTAACCAATGTTTTTCTGCCTACGACAAACTTGTAAGTTTTCTTTTTGCAATTTTCAAGTTAGCATGAACGGCACTAAAACAGCTTTTGATGAAGAACGAATCAAAATATGTAAGCAAATAAAGGTGGGAATATACAGAAAAAAAAATTAAGATGTATACAGAATTGTCAACTGCAGAGGAATAAGAGAAAACAATTCATCTTTCAAATAAAGCCAACTAATATGTCAAAGCCCACACAATCCTTGGGAGAATTTTTTCTGTACCAGTAGTCCTTGACTGACGTTTAGTGACCATTAAAAGTTACAAAAAGTCACTGCGAAAAAAATTGACTCATGACCGTTTTTCCACACTTACAACTGTTGCAGCATCCCTGTGGTCACGTGACCAAAATTCGGACGCTTGCCAACCAAGTCATAGTTATGACGGCTGCAGTGTCCCTGGGTCTTGCGATTACTTCTTGTGACCTTCTGCCAAGCAAAGTCAACGGGGAAACCTGTTTCACTTAACAACCGTCTTACTAACTTTACAACTGTAGTGATTCACTTAGCAACTGTGGCAAGAAAGGTCGTAAAATGGGGCAAAACTCACTTAAAACTCTTGCTTAGCCAGAAAAAAATTGGGCTCATTTGTGGTCGTAAGTCAAAGACTACCTGTAATTTGTGGAGTTATAAAGGGTTATGCGTTATACAGGGGTATATTCAAAAGCAGGAGAGGAACTCAATGAGAAGAATTAGCCTTCATCTCAGCCCTTCCTTAGGAAGCAGGAGACTTCATGTGTTCTGATCAAAACTGGTATATACCACAGAATTCCAATAAGATCTATTACTTTTGGGAGGGATACAAAATCAGTATGTCCACCAGAAGAGATACACTCATCTTATTATCCCTTCCAAATAAAAAAATAAAAAAATAAAATAAAAGTCAGGCCCACCCATTTATTCGTGGCCAGAGATTCTATTCAACTGCTTGTCATGGCTTCGATGTCATGGAACACAGCTTCTCTTTGGGAGGGGTGAACGGAGTCCTGGCTGCTTTCTGAGAACTAGAACTCAGTTCTCCCCTCAATCAGAGCAAGGGGCCTGCTGCGCTTAAACCCCAATACCTACTTGTCAGGTCAAAGACAACGGCAGCCTCAGCAGAGTCCCGGAGGTAGCTGGGAATGAGGCTGCGGAATCTCCCCTGGCCCACAGCGGCAGCCTGATCTGGGAAAAGAGAAAATGTAGGGGAGGGTGGAGGGAAGGGTGGAGAGGAGGAAAGAGAAGAGCAGGAATATGGACAAAAATAAAAAAAAATAAAGCAAAACGCATGTGAAATTAAAAAAAGTGACAACACTCGAAAGAAACAATGCAAATAAAGAGGGAAGTTAAAATGAAACTAAAATGCAGCATAAAACTAAAAATGAAAAGTCATGTTTTTTTTCTACATAAGCAAACAAAAAAAAAAGCTTTTGTCATCTATTCCTCCAGATGGAACTTTTTATGAAAGACCTGGTAGCCTTTATTTTCCCATCCCCAACAATCCCATGAACCATTCAGCTTGAACCTTCCACTATTATCTTTCCTTATACTTTATTCCGGGTTCAGGAACTGCAAGTCCATCCAGGACATCATGGAATTGCTTCTGTTGCACAACTTCTGTCCTGGTTCTACTGTGCCAAGCAAGTCAATCATGAAGACAAAACTCATCACTCACAGACAAGAGGCTCTCCATGAGGAATAACTGCTGTTCACCCTACGGTAAATCAGGAAGTGGCTCAAGATACTTCAACGTATCTGCAATTACTGAGTTGGTGGATGGAGGCTACTGTTGACCATTCAAAATATCCACAATCGTAAAAAAATCTATTCTTTGGTCCAGATGACAACTTAAGACAAGAATTACCTTGCCCTGTAAAGTTGACTTCCTCCATATATAACTGTATAAAATCTCTGTTCTGGCTAAGATGAAAACTCATCCCAAATTACAATGTTCCTGGTATCCCTTAAAATTAAAAACAACAACAACGACGTAATATTCAAGGTACAGCTTCTTCAGACTGAGTAAGAGGTAGCCTGAGTAAAACAAGGGCAATCTGACCTCATCGATAAGTATTTGGACAAAGAGATCTAGGTTTGTACCCTTGTCAGGCATCATATTTGCTGCATGACAAAGGCATTCTCAATCTAGGCTTCATCCATAGGGATAGTTGGTCCTCAAAACCTTTTTGCATTGTTGTAAGAACAGGATGGTAGACTGGTCTTCCTCAAGCTGCCAAAATCAGCAGACTGGCCCATGCACCAGACAGAATAAAAAAGGCAGCGCCATGAGGCTGGAGAGAAAAATGACCCCTATCGTAGCTAGTCTGATTTTCAAGCTTAATAGAATCTGATCTAAGGCATGGATACCTTACATGCCCTTTCTCTCCTCCTCCTTCAAAGAGAATCTTAAAGGTAAAGGTTCTCCTTGCAGATATGTACTAGTTGTTCCCGACTCTAGGGGGCAGTCTCATCTCTGTTTCAAAGCCGAAGAACCAGCGCTTTCCAAAGACATCTCCATGGTCATGTGGCCAGCATGACTAAATGCCAAAGACGCACAGAACACTGATACCTTCCCACCAAAGGTGGCCCCTATTTTTCTACTTGCATTTTTTATGTGCTTTGGAACTGCTAGGTTGGCAGAAGCTGGGACAAGTAATGGGAGCTCACCCCGTTACGCGGCACTAGGGATTCGAACCCTTAAAGGAGATTCAGATCAAGCCTGCAATCTGGACCAATGATAAAGCAATGAAATTGCCACACCAAGCTGCCAGTATCCAATCAGAGATTGTAAAATGGGCGTCAATGAAATATATTCAATCTGCCAATTCTTTCTTCCTATAGACTGGGGCGAAGGCTGATTTTGAAACCATGTTTAAGGAAACCTTCATAAAATGATTACTGAATTGAAGGTCGGCTTCAATCATGGCTTCCAAAGGATACAACGATTTACAAAACAATTTATTTACCTCCCATGCTATGCTTAGTTTTTTCTTGGGGCAAGTTGGAGGATATTCAGGCAAAAGTTGGAAATCTAAGGGTAAATGTATTTATGGAATGAAAATGATTTCAATGTGCCATCTTCTGTTTTCGAAAACTTTAACTTTTTTAATGTAAAAGGCAACCAGGGGAGAAAACATAGGAGAGTTCAAGAATATCTATGGGCACACTGGTACCCCTAGGTTCCCACCTGGAGATTCAAGCCACAGATCATGTTGATGGGGAAAAGTAACATGGGATTGCGAGAGAGATGAATCAGTCAAACCTTAGCAGACAGATAAATCCACTTACCGTGCGGTCTTCTAAATACATAGTCTTTGAAAGGAAATCAATTCCGATGGTGGCCTGGAAAAATGAGAAAAGATTCATTTTTGAACCATAAAAAACATTCTTTATTTAAAAAGAGCATGCCAGGGAACATTAGGTTGGAAATCAGAGAATACTGGACACAAAATAATAATAGGCATATGTAGTATTATTTTAAATCCAACTCATAGTTCACAAACCGTAACAGAATATTAAATATTTTTCCCTGATATTTCATAGATGAGAATCAGCAATTTTTGAAACTACACTGAGGTTTTAGACTAAGAGTGTTATGGATTTGTGTGAGATTAAATTCTTATTAATTGCATTAATTTCTGTTCTTATGCAGAGACTAAAAATCTCTCTGAAAAAGGCAACTACAAACTACTTCTATGCTGTCCCCAAGGAAGCATGGCAAATAGACTCTGGTGCTGGGTAGACTCTCTCATAAAAGCACTTATCTTAAACAGTCTAAGAAACTGTACATGTGCTATTTATATCAAACAGGCTGCTCAAACAAAGTCAGCTAGGTTCTGACTTAGAACTTGGGGTTATTTTAATGTTCAACGACTCTTCCATGTTATGATAGAGCTGAATAAGGAAAATTATTTTTTTTAAAAAAATTAATTGCTTTTCCATTAAATACATTTCTTAGTGCTTAATAAACATTGTGTTGTCTGGATATTTAATTTGTTTAACAATACAAATTTACATACTTAATCTCTACCCCTTTTTTCCAACCATTGGTAAAATAAATTCCATGTTTGATAATATTCTACATCTTCTGTCTAATTTTCAATGCCAATCTATCGATTTCTGCACAATCTAGTATCTTCCTGACTATCTCTTTATTTTTCCAGTATTGTGCAAATATAATCCTCACTGCTGTTAAGACGTGTAATATTAAACACATGCTTTTCTTATCAATTCTTTTCTGATATTATACCTAATAAAAACAGTTCAGGTTTAAAATCTACATGTTTCCCTATCATCTTTTCTAGCCACCTGTGTATCTTTGCCCAAATTTTTTTTTGCTTTGACACAAGTCCACCACATGATAAAATGTGCCCGTTTTTTGGTTACATTTCCAACATTTGCTAGACATATTTTTAAACATTTTAGCTAACCTAGCAGATGGTAAATGCCATCTATAAAACGTTTTGTATGAATTTTCTTGATAAGTTATGCTTTAGTATGCTTTTCCTCAAATGGAAAAATATGAGTGCAGTGAACTAGGTGTATAGTCTCTCATGATTAAAGTAGTCTGATAATTAAACTTACCTGATAAGTGTTGTCAAAACTGTCATACATAAATCTAGTGATTAAGGAGGTTTTTCCAACTACAAAAAAAAGAAGCACAACTATTTACGCAGAAGCTTAATTTAATACGTATAAGTTAATTTGAGTTGTTTGTAAAAATAAAGGTGGAATACAAATAAAATAAAATAAATAAAACAGTAGGCACGTTGTTAAAGAAACAAATAATGCCAAGCCATCACGAAACTTTGATTTGTTCATCACACAATGTAATCCCATTCTTTAAAAATAAGATATGTTAGTAAAATCTGCATGGACTTTTGGATCTGCTGTTACTTTCAGAAGTTGTTACAGAGGTTATTTTATATTTTCTGACAACCAGAAGTGTCTGACGCATGTGGACTGAGTTCTGTTTGGTAAGTATATAAAAAGCTAAACAAGGATCTCTGTTAAAATGTGAATTATCTTTCAGTTTAAACTGCCAGTGTTAGAGCTTAACTGAAGATCATCCGAACCAATGGTGTGACATAATTTAGTGGTACCACACTAAAAAGTTATTATGCTCTATTTAAAATATTTGTACCTGGAAGCTTGGCTACACACAGGTACATTTGTAAATCAAAAGTTAATCTCAAAATAAAGCTAAAATCTCTCTTTTTAAAAATTATTCTATAGTGAATAAAATTATTGAATCTACTAACATAAACCAAAAAAATTATGATCTCTCAGTCTGCTCCCCTTTTAAAATGGACATGAAAATCATGTACAAATAAAGGCATAGTTATAGTTAGCATATTGTATAAATGCTACTATACATAGCTATTGTTAGCATACATATCTAGGAGTGGCTCTCTGGGATGTTAAGGATTCCTTCATGTGATCAGTTGTGGTAGGAGGGGTTCCATAAGCATAAATGGGCTCATGTGCCAAAATTATGCCATCTGAACCAACTTATCTGCAATACTAATTTCACACACCTTAATACGAATTAGCAGTCTGGCATAAATCAGAATAGCACCACTTTCAAATCAGTCTGAGGAAGCAAAATATTTAAAAAGGGCCTGGCTATGAATTAATGAATCCTACTGTGCAAACTGAAACAAAGATAGTTAGCATTGTGGAAAATAATCTGATGGAGAGAAAAAAACGTGCATAAACAAATAGAACAAAAAATATATCAATAATATATACATCTATATTTTCCAGCTCTTAGGTACTAGAACTTTCTCCATATCCCATAACGTTAAGAGAAAGGACCTCTTAATCATGTCTGGGGAAAAAACTGAGGTTTGGTAAATGTAAAGATGTTTATTTACTATTATCTGGAAATTCAGACATTTCAAATAAACCCTTCATTCTATTCCTTCAGCTATATTAAGGTGCCAAACATATTGGGCCCTATTTTTGTGTCATGATCTCTACCTTCCAGATTTCTAAGGCTACTTGGTAGACCAACTTCCTTTTTAATCACTTTTGAGCTTGCTTAGCTATTCAGAATGTCCCAAGCTATCTTTTTCGTACTGCCAAAAGCTTTTCTTGATTTGCAACAGGCATGAATCAAGTAAAAACCCACTTTACAGATTTTAACATACAAAGCAGAGGTCTCCTTAGGAAAAAAGAATAAGTCATATATTACTAAAACATAAGATAGGGTTCAAGGAAAGAGAGCACAAGGCATTGGAGGCAGGATATCATGAAATAATACTATTAATGCTTCATAACTTGTATATCCATATTCATTGCCTTTGCTTACCTAAGTTGCAACATGTAATATGTAATTATAACTACCGTATTTTTCAGAGTATGACCAACCTTTCCCCCCCTAAAAGGGGGTGAAAATTTAGGTGCGTCTTATACACCGAATGTAGCCCTGGCCACCCATTGGCCCCCACCCTTTGGCCTCTGCCTCCCAGCAGTTACCTCCTTGCAGCAAACAGCAAGAAGAAACAGCTCCTTTCAGCTTCAGCAC
>JANHZT010010672.1:188790-201401 GCA_032468215.1 Stegonotus admiraltiensis
CTGGTGAGATTTGAACTCGCAGTAATTGCAAGCAGCAGATGTTAATAACAGTGTTTTAGTCCACTGTACTACCAAGGTTCTGTACTACCTGTACTATCAAGGCTCATTTGACCATTTCAAACACATGGAATGAAGATGAGTGAACGGTCTTCAGTCCTGTCTTTCCTTTCACGTTCTCACCACCATTCTTGGTAAATGTTTAGGATTCAGAAGTGTGTGAATTGACTTCTATAGTTCCCCATCTGCTCATGAAGGTTGTCGAGATAAGTGTTGTTCTTGTTACTCAGTTGCTAACTCATGTCTGACTATTCATGACCCCATGGACCATAGCATGTCAGGTCCCCCTTGTCTTCCTCTGTCTCTCTCTGTTTGCCAAAATTCATGTTCATTGTGCTGATTGTCAACTCGCAAAGCATCCCTGGCCTGCTCTTGAGTTGCCATAGGCCGGCGGGGGGATGGGAAACCGGTGAAATGGCACAGCAGCCAAAGACAGATGCACATTCCATGCTTATCTCTCTCAAGGCTGTATCCCAGGGTTACTTACAGCAGCGAGGGGAGTGACTTCTACAACCCACAAAATTGCTCCATTGGCGAATGTGATTGATGACACACTCTGCGGGGGAGGGAGGAAACAGGGTCATAATTGGAGCGTAAATTACATAGGGCAGAGCTGGCTTCATTTGGGAACCTTCCGACATGAAGCTCCTAATAAATATCTGGATTTATTTTGAAGCTTGCCTCGAGATTCATGATTTAATTAGGGCATCCATCAGAATCCTCACACTGATGACACTATCTAACCATCTCATCTTCTGCCATCCTCTTGCCTTCCATCTTCCCCAACATCAGAGTCTTCTCCAAGGAATCCTCTCTTCTCCTTAGGTGGCCAAAGTATTTGAGTTTCATCTTCAATATCTGACCTTCCAAAGGATGTTTGATTCCCTTTAGGATTGACTGATTGGACCTCCTTGTGGTCCAAGGAACTCTCGGGAGTCTTGATAATTCAAGGCAAGCCTGTTCACTCTCAATTCCCCTTCAATTGAGGTTGTTTTGAATTGTGGTGTTAGAGAAGGCTCTTGAAAGTATATGTAGATATTACATGTTCTTTGAACTCTTGAAGTACTCTCTGCATAAAGAGAAGCTACATTTTGGATTGATTTTGCTTACTTGTTAGTGTAAACTTTTGTTTCCTAGAAAGGTTCTTGGAGTCAGTGGAAATTGGATCAATAAAATGAAGAAAGAACAATAATGCTAATTGCAACATATAAGCCTATATTTTATCTGACATGTGTTTAGATCATCACTTTTCCCTGCCCTTGTATTTGTTTTATTGATTGGTCCTTGGTTGGAGACCCTATCCTTTAAAAATAAAATAAAATAAATCTACCAGGTCATTGAATGTTAAACTTGTTATAACCAAACAGATGCTGAATCTTCCTGTAAAAGAGATGGGAGAAAATGTTCTTTCCGAAGTACAAGATTCTGTTATTGTAACCTTACAACTTTACAGGAATTATAATTAGCTCATTAAGCTAAGTCTCCTCTCTGGCCTATCTCACAAAGTTAACATGAGTCTTGCAAGTCTGAAAGTATAGGTAGTCCTCAACTTACAGCCACATTTGAGTCCAACATTTATGTTATTGAGTTTTGCCCCAGTTTTATGACTTTTCTTGCCGCATTTGTTAAATGAATCACTGAAGTTGTTAAATTAGTAACATGGTTGTTAAGTGAATCTGGATTTCCCATTGACTTTGCTTGTCAGAAGATTGCACACATGACTCCAGGACACTGCAACTGTCGTAAGTATTGCTGGTTGTCAAGCATGCTGCCATGGTTATAAGTGTGAAAAATAGTCATAAGTCACTTTTTTCAGTGCTGTTGTAAATTCAAACGGTCATAAAATGAACTGTTGTAAGTTGAGGACTACCTGTATATCTTTCGCCTATCCTCTACACATCCCAAGAAACTAGGGAGGGTGTTCCCTGAGCTTCTTCCTCTGTCCACATTTCTGATGTGGGTAAAATTGACTTTTATCCAGGTGTGAAATGCTCCCGGTTTGGACCGGATCGCCCGATCCGGTAGCGATGGTGGCGGGTGGTTTGGAGAACCGGTAGTAAAAATCCCTGCCCCCACCCCCCATGCCCAGCTGAGCCGCACGATCATCAGAGTCTTTTTTTTTTAACTTTTAAAAGCATTTTTTCTTTGGCCGAAAAAATGCTTTTAAAAGTAAAAAGAGAAGAAAAGCCTCTGATGATTGCACGGCTCAGCTGGGATCATCAGAGCCTTTTAAAAGCATTTTTTCTACAACCTTTTCGGCCAAAGAGATTGTAGAAGAAATGCTTTTAAAAGTTAAAAAAAAAAAAAAAAGGCCATGCCCACCCAGTCACATTACTCCCCCAAGCCACGCCCACAGAACCGGTAGTAACAAATTTTACATTTCACCACTGCTTTTATCTGACCATCCCCCTGGCAGTATCTCTTTGACCTGTCTCCTAAAGCCACATGCCATTATGGACATAACATTCATATCAGTACACAAACAGCTTGGTAACACTCATTAAAGCAAAAGAAACAATAAGTGCAAGAAAAACATCAAAACTGCATTACCGATTATTGATAGCAATAGCATTTATATACCGCTTTACAGTGCTTTACAGCCCTAAGTGGTTTACAGAGTCAGCATATTGCCCCCCAAAATTTGGCTCCTCATTTTACCCACCTCGGAAGGATGGAAAGCTGAGTCAACCTTGAGCCTGGTGAGATTTGAACTGCCAAATTGCAGTCAGCCGGCAGTCAGCAGAAAGTAGCCTGCAGTACTACATTCTAACCACTGCGCCACCACAGCTGATAAGATTTGCTTCTGAATAATAAGCTAAGCATCTAATTCTTCCTCCAAAATCTCATCAACAGGAATGGGAATGAGAGATGTAATAAAACTAAACAGGACTTACCAATAACATAAGCAAGCAACAGCGCCAGTGTGACTGTGATTGCTGTAGCACTCAAGGCGGTGCACTTCCAGTTGCAACATCTATAAGGCTTGTTGAAAGCAAAAGCCGGTCGTGAAAAAGTCGTTCTAGGAAGCGGTCTGGGAGGCGGTGAGTAAACTGTGTTAGAAGTCAGCGGATAGTTCTGACTGGCAGCACTGAAGATGGCTGAAGATCCAGATCCATGTTTAAACAGGAAATGTCTAGATAAAAGAAGACCAAGAGCTAAGTTGGAAAAACCAGTTTCAATTGCAGATGGAGGAAGGCAGAAAAAATATGGGGGGCATTTGCAGAGCGGGCCAACAATGAAACGTGTGTAATGACAACATCGCTGTGCAAATGCTGTGACTTCGGTATGCAAATCAGAAATGCAGGTTCAAGTTCATAATCACAGCATTTAAATGATGATGTCATTAGGTCCAGTTTGCTGTCCATGGTGCTGGAAATACATTGCACAGGTCAAATAGTTTCACATAGAGAAAATGCATCGGATTATGAACTGCACATTCCTAGACATGTTCCCTTAATAGTTAATTTAATTCCAGTCAATAGAGCTTACTACCAGAGAAATCTGTTTCTGATTGCATTTTTTAAAGTATAAAACACATCCTTTCCGATTCATTATGTATTTTTTAATAAACATAAGCTGCAGCCTATGTACACTGAGTATGCATTTTACTCTTTTCTTTGTAAATTAGATTTTGAGAAATCTGTTTAACTGGCATTAGGCCAAATGCATATTTCACATTCTGTAGACTCTTTCGTTCAATAAATTTTCATAAGGCTGTGTTAGAGTTTATAAAACTTCCGATGCATCCATAGGAGGAGACAGATCCTTTTGGCTAGTGATGAACAGTCTTCAAACACTGGGCAACCTCATATTTGATAGCTCAAGCATAATTTCCTCCATGGAAAAATAATTCCAAATTTCAAGAGACAATAATTGTTCATCAAACTTCAGCAATCAAGTCCTTTATTTATTTATTTAGTGTATAGCCTACAGGGAAATCTACAAATGCCAGATTTCTGTGCAGTCCTGACAACCTAATTGCTAGTTCATTTTGTTTGGCATTTGCACGCCTATCCTTGCTGCACCACAGGGAGCAAATTAGCTTTACATCAGCTTTACACCACTAGTGGTGCTCAGGCTGCTGGCTCTTCTCAGTTCCTCTGCCAGTCTCGTCTTGCCTTGTCTTGGCCAGGTCCAGCGCTGGCTTCCGCTCTCTTACACACGCAAATGCAGCTAGGGTTTTCCCACCAAAGTGGTACCCATTTATCTACACGCAATATGCTTTCAAACTGCTGAGTGGGCAGGAGCCAGAAAACAAGCAATGGGCGCTCACTCCATCTTTCAGAGCTGGGCTCAGACTGCTGGAGTGCAGACCATTTCTGGCTGCTATTTCAAGCATCATTAAGTCACTCCGCCACTGCATCTAATCAAGCCCTGCTAGAGCTCGTATGAGAACAGTGAACATCACAGAGAACATTGCCAATTCCTGATTTCTTCTGTAATCCTTTCTCTAGGACCTTCATGGGTGTACTGCCCCTTTCAAGTGCCATAAGCTAACTGACCTCTAAACCAAGACTCCAGAATGCTCTTTATTCAATGAACGTAAATAATTTCCAGTGATGAATTAATAACAATTACAAATCTTATAATAGAGAGGCTGCTTGTTGTTGGTTTTCTTTTGCAGGACACTAATGGTGCAAGAGAGTAGCACTGATCAAAAGAGCAAACCAGTGAGGAAATATTAAGTGCTTTATTTATACAGCATGTAACATTTCACCATATCTTTCTGCACAACCCATTCAATATATCTGCAGATGTGTTCTAATCCTCAGGGCAGTTTTGGATTTCATCCAGAAGAAATGCCAACTGCTTCTTAATCTCCATGGTGGTACTCCAGCTGTACTTCATGGTAGATTTACTTTTAGATGCGGATTTATTCTCAATATGCTGTAAGAAGCATCTCATCAGTTTGAGAGCATATGCATCTGTGGGCATGCAGATTCTAGGCATACACAATAAGCACATGTTGAGAATTTGCAGGGGTACAGTTTGAATGCGAGCAAGTGCCAGCTTCAACATCCCTTTTAATATTATTGCATAATAGATGCTAAATTCTGTAGGAGTCCAACATATTTGGAAGTCACCAAATTCTGGAGGAAATTCTGTTCTAAGCATGTTTCTCTGAAATTATGTTGTAGACGTCTAGAAGCATATACCTTGTTTTATAATTTATAATAGTTACTATTTCTTTAAAAAAAAATAAAGCAGAACATTGACTACCTTTACAGTACCTTGGGAGGTAATGAAGATATTTCCCTTCCCTTCCTAGCAAGCAGGTAACTGGCTGCTGCTGGATGGAGGGAGCAAGGGATTGCAAGAGTGGCTGGGAAACCGTCACAGAACAATCAGTGAGCATCACATAACTGCAGCTGCAGCTCAGCAGAGCTGAAGCTGCTACAACTTTATTTATTCATCAATCAAACGTACGGTAATTTTCCCAAACTTTATTCCCTCTGGCGTATGGAACCTGGATTTTGTTTGCATTCTGTAAATTAGCCCATTTGAGATACCTTGGTTCAAAAATCGTTGCCCTATTATGCACTGTTTTCCCTAGTTAAAATGATAGATACAAGAGTTTTAGTGGTATATACATTATGTTCAAAGTTTTCTGGCTTGCTTACATATTGACATCAAAATGTATCAAAGAGGTATTAAAATCTAGAATAGCCCTATAAACAGGGCTAACTAGATTTTGTCTTGGATTCCATTATTGTGAGATAACAACTCATAATAATGACAATGTTATTATGTAATCATAATAATGTTAATTAAAGCAATATTAAAAATAGAATCATTATCTACTGAGAGATCACAAGATGTTGCTAACTTTGTAAGGGGAAGTTTTCATCAACAATTTGGACAGGAAATTACTGGGAACTTAAGTGTGAGAAATATATGTAACAGAATATTAACTGCAGCTATTTGATTAATTATTTACCCAGTAGAGGTGTTTGTGTGTTTGTGTGAAGAAGTTAATATTGCATAAAGATTGAATCTATATTTTCAACAATTACCTTTGCAGTTTTGAAACCAACACATCCATTTACACACTAAAAGATTGAATCTGGGTATTGAAATGCCAATATCTACATATTTTAATACATGGATTTTCTTTCAAAATCCATGAAAAGGAATATAAACCTGCAGATATCGATGTGTTGAAAAACACAAGCCTTTGCTTTTTACCTGTTCCGCTTTAATCAATGAGACTTAAAAGTTCTTAACTTCAGCCACATTATGCCTTATACTTTATTAATTTTATGTATTCCCTTATATTTCATGGGATAGATCAAAAATTACAAAAATGCCTAACAGTTATTGAAATACTCTAACTCACATTCTTGGGGAGAGTAAATCTCAACATTTCGAAGCATTAGATGCTTCATATTACAACCCTAAAACATTTATTTAGAAAGATATTAACTAATAATGGAAATTTCTGGGGGAAACTATATATATATAAAAGTGAAAACTACTCATGCTGTAATCATGAAATCTCCAGAACCGTAAAGACTACAAACTTGAAATTTGCCATGTATGTTCCTCTTGGCTTCTAGGTGTTCACTAAGAAAGGATTTCTCAAAATGACCATCAGAGCATTAGTATTTCCTACATTATTATTAACACACTCTGATGCTAAGAAATTCTACTCCCCTCTCAATCTGAAAAAAAAATATGTTCCAAATGAAAAACACAAGCAGAGGAGAGGAGTTGCACTTTCAGTTTTACTTTCACAGCAGGAAGCACATTTAATACAGAATGCTTGAGGTAAGCCACGGCCAGACTCCTTCCTGTCTCCTTCTTGCTCAAACAGCAAATACTGTTTCACTTTCCAAACAGCCCTCTGATGCTAAATAGTTCTACTCCCCCTCCCCACCTCAAAATAAATGTTCCAAATGCAAAACACAAGCAGAGGAGAGGAGTTTCACTTTGTTTTAATTTTCACAGCAGCAAGCAGCTTTACTACAGAACAGTTGAGCTAAGCCATGCCCAGCCTCCTTCCTGTCTCCTTCTTCCTCACAGAGCAAATATTGTTTGAGTTTCCAAACACTCCTCAACTCTCTCACACACTGACAGGATGCTAGCCAGATGAATACCTATGGATGCTGGTAGACAAAGACAGATTTTTAAGAAAGGATATTTTGAAATGACCATCAGATCATTAGTATTTCATATACAGTATTATATTAACACGCTCTGATGCTATGGAGCTAGACATTCTACTCCCCCCTCCCCACCTGAAAGGAACTCTGTCCCAACTGCCAGTTGCCTTATATTAACACACCCTTCGCTAAACCAGGCATGGCCAGCGCGTGACTCAATTGGCCTGTGGGCTGGGACATTCTACTCCCCCTCCCCCTCTGTTCCAACTGCCAGTTGCATTATATTAACACACACTGTTGCTACGGAGTTACACATTCTACATTAAGCTTCAGGCTATAAGTGTCAATTTATCAAGCCCGAGCACATAGTTTCGTAGTGAAGCATGGGCGTCCAGCTAGTGATTCTATATTCTTGTGCATAGTTACTTTATTTTTGTAGGATACAGCTCTATATAACATATATAACACAGATGCATATAACTATACTGTTAACTTTATAAAAGTATACAAAAGTGAACCTATTGATCAAATAGCATTTATTCCATGTGGCATTTGTTGTAATGATGGCTTCATGAGAATGGATTTAAAAATTGAGGCACTGTTAATATAATAAAACTTGAGAAGTGGTTATTTTCTTTGATAAGTGTTCACTCAGAAATTCTCAGAATGTAGCATTGAAAAGACATTGTAGGTCATATCTGTCATTCAGGGTTCCACAGTCACAGTAAGCCATTACCTAGACACTGTGGTTTATTCAGCAGAGCATAATTAAATTAACTACAGTTCGGCCAGGTTGATGAGGTGCTTGTAATTTTGGTGGCTTCCTTAACACAGCAGGAATATGTGACATAAGATTTTGATCAATGATTCCTAGATCAAAAGGTTTTTATTTAGGCTTTCTTAATGTGATGAAATGAAATTCAATGTAGAGAAAAGTAAATATACTTTACAGACTGGGTGAAACCAGGCTTAATAGCAGTAACTGTGAGAGGGATCTTGGAGTCTTAGTGGATAACCAATTAAATATGAGCCAACAGTGTGAGGTGGCAGCCAAAAAAGCCAATGCAATCCTAAACTGCATTAACAGAGGGATTCAATCAAGGTCAAGTGAGGTACTAATATCACTCTATAAAGCCTTAGTAAAACCACACTTAGAGTACTGCATCCAGTTTTGGTCACCACACTATAAAAAAGATGTTGAGACCCTAGAAAGAGTGCAGAGAAGAGCAACCAAGATGATTAGGGAACTAGAGGCTAAAACATATGAAGAATGGTTACAGGAACTGGGCATGGCTACTCTAGTGAAGAGAAGGACCAGAAGAGACATGATAGCAGCATTCCAATATTTGAGGGGCTTCTACAGAGAGGAGGGAGTCAAGCTATTTTCCAAAGCACCTGAAAGCCAGACAAGGAATAATGGATGGAAACTGATCAAGGAGAAATTCAACCTGGAAATAAGGAGAACTTTTCTAACAGTGAGAACAATCAACCCATGGAACAGAAATTGCCTTCAGAAATTGTGGGAACTTCATCACTGGAAGCTTTTAAGAAGAGACTGGACTGCCATCTGTCAGAAATGATGTAGCTACCTGCTTGGGCGAGGGGTTGGACTAGATGACCTACAAGGTCCCTTCCAACCCTGTTAATCTGTATTAGTAACAAAGTGGATTACAAGGAGGGAGGAGGAAGTCCATTCCAGAGGAGCAAGAGACAAGTCAGCCCAGATATTATGCGTGAGAGAAAGAGGGTAAAGACAGCTCCTCCCTAATAGTTCCCAGAATATATTGTCGATATGGATAAGAGTCCTCAGTCTGATAAAATTTTGTCTATTGGTAGGAAGTAATAAAGAACTCAGTTTGGAGGAATCACCATCCATCATTCTCGGATTTGGGCCTGACATTCATGGGTTAATAAACTACCAGTGAATAAATAAGGGAAAGAAATAATTTTGACTTTTACATTGAAATATTTTTTCTGTGTGAACGAATTCTTAACACATTTCTCTTCTCTGAACCTTCAACAAAAGTATATATTCAGAAATATACTGATTTGTGAAGTTCTCCAGAAAAGAAGTGCATCTGTATGAACTCATTCTACTTTATTGTAAGCTTACATTTTCAAAATCTTGCAAGTATGAAAGTACAGTCAATGGATAACTGCAATTGAGCCCAAAATTTATCTTGCTAAGAGAGAGATTTCTTAAGTGAGTGTTGTCCCATTTTATGACCATTCTTGCCACAGTTGTTAAGTGAACCATTACAGTTAAGTTAGTAACCTGGTTGTTAAGTGAATCTGGCGTCCCCATTGACATTGCTTGTCAGAAGGTTCCCAAAAAGGGATCACATGACCCTGGGACACTGCCACTGTCATAAATATGAACCAGTTGTCAAGGATCTGGATTTTGATCATATAACCATGGGGATACTGCAACGGACGTAAGTGTGAAAAATGGTCATACTGCAATCATCATAAATGTGAGTCAGTTGTCAAACATTCAAATGAAAATCACCATGAAGATGCTACAATATAAAGTACAAAAAAACCCAGTCATAAATCACTTTTTTCATTGCTGTTGTAACTTTGAACGGTCACTAAATGAACTGTTGTAACTTGAGGCCTACCTGTATGCTTATCCCGTTTACCTTTGCAATCCACAAGGGAGAGTTCTTTATGAGACATTTTCCACAACCCATTCCTGCTGTGGGCTCTTATTTCTCTGGCTGTGACCCTTCTCCCATCCCCCATGGTCATTCCCACAAAGCATGATAGCTGATATTGATAGAAAGACTCTTCTTGGTCTCAAGCTTGGATAGATGTAATTTGTAAATGTTGTGGATGTATAATCCGTCTACCTAAGACTCTGATAATTCCTGCTACGTGTCTACAAAATCACCACAAAAATTGCTACGTTTGTCAGGCCTAGAAGCCATCTTTTTCGTTGGATCTTCAGGCCTGCCACATTTACTACTGTGGGAAACTGGGAGGGGGGATTGTATGGAGTTAGGGCAATATGTAGCCATAATAGCATTCCTTTCTCAGAGAGTCAAGGACATATTGCCCTGCAACTGGAGGGGTGTGACTGGGAGGCATCTCCAGTTGGGACAGTGCTTAGACTGGACCATGTGATGGACATGTGGGTGCTGGGCAGGGACTTGAACTTTCCTTTGGATGGGGAAAACCTGGAGCTTTCAGATTCAGGTTTTCTCAGATGTGCCAATATGACATCTCTAATAAAATGGAACTTTGAGGAAACTCAAGCCTTTTCTTTCATTGGGGGTGTTACTTGGAAGCCTGATAAAGAGCCTATCACGGGCCAGGTTCCAACTACATTCCACCATATAATTTTCTCTTCAGGTTTCAGGTTTTCAGTCTGAATAATTAGGACAACTATTTCCAATTTGGTATTCTCCAGAAGCATTGGGATTCATCTTCGGGGACCGTCTTAAATACCTGGAAGCTATTAAATAAAGGCCGGTCTAGACTCTTATGTAAAACTGCTCTCCAGAAACAATATTGAAAGCAGACTTTTGCAAAAAGAGGGGTTTAGATACGGTAGTCAGAGCTCTTGTTATATCTGAAGGATTTCCTTCTTGATTTTCACCACCTGAACCCTTATTAATTGTTCACGTTAATTGTTATTAGTGAGCCTGCTGTGAGGGCTTGCAATGCCAATTCTAGAATTTGATTCTCGTTTGCATCGGTTCTGTTTTATTTTTATTTATTAAATTTCTATGCCGTCCATCTCACCTTACAGGTAGTCCTCAACTTATGACCACAATTGAATCCAACACTTCTGTGGCTAAGTGAGACATTTGTTAAGTGAGTTGACCCATTTCTTTCTTTCTTGCCATATTTGTTAAGTCAGTCCTTGCAGTTGTTAAGTTAGTAGGTTGTTAAGTGAACCTGGTTTCCCTATTGACTTTGCTTGCCGGAAGGTTACAAAAGATCATGCAACCATCATATGACACTTTAACCCTCATAAATGTGAGCCAGTTGCCAAGATGCTGAATTTTGATCATGTGACCATGGGGATGATAAAACAATTGGGTGAAAAATGGTCATAAGTCATTTTCTCGGTGCCATTGTAACTTCAAACAGTCACTAAATGAAAATTTGTAATACTTGGCACAATGGGAAAAAAAATGGCTGTCCTGAAATCTGACAGAAGGCATTCCTGAAGGAAAAAGCCAGCAAATCCCTCACTCACCTTTAAGGAAGCAAGACCAGTAACAGAATGTGGGAGAAGAAGGAGATTATGGTAAATTTTGTTTGGGCTTTTTTTCCCATTCCAAGAATTGTCTTAACAATTTTTTGGAGAAAAGATGGCGATTTGATTTTATTCCCCATTTTCTTCAAAATGTGGATACCTATTCTTCTGCTAACAAATGTCCAGAGTAAATTACTGCCAGGCACTACCAATCAAACATGTTAATCAAAGGTTGTGTTTTTTTAAGACGTCACAAAATTCTGAATATATTTGCCACTCAGGTGTGCACGCAATAACGAACAATAATTACAAAATTAATTCAGAATGATCCAGAACTGAACAACAGTTCAGGCATAGAAAAAAGCAGTTTAAAAATGACTAAGGAAGTGTGTCAATCAGAAATCAGGTCCATTTGTCCTTTTAAAGTAGAGATTTTGAATGGGATAAGAAGTGGCAAATGTATTATTTTTAGAAAAGCTAAGATGGTCATTAAGCTAGGCCTCTCAAGGAACTGCTGGCTACAATTTGCTTTAAATTGCTAGTTCAACAAGAGTATTAGCATTCCTTTGCCAGGACAATGTTATTTATTTTCTGAGTATTAGTGCTGTAAAATGGTGGTGCTTAGATAGTAACAATAGTCTCATAAATCCAACCTTTATCAATCTGGATGAATACGTGCAGAGTTGATAGCTCTATTTTAACACGTCAATGATGCCTTTGCTATCTGTCTGATAAAATGGGGCAATCTTTATACAAGAGCAAAAATGCTGAAAATAGCAGTTCAGGAGTTTATATATGTAAGCATAGCTTGGAACACTTAAATATACAGTCTACAAACGCAGCAAAAATGAATAACAAAATCAACACTTTTTCCCTGCAAGTAGTGCCTGGAAGGGAAGAGATTCCAATTTATCCAAAGGAACCATTTCCCCCCATTCTTCCATGGTTTACAAATATAACCTTTCGTAGATATAGAAGCAACACATGGTGATGGAAAACGTTGCATTCCCTAATCTAATACAGGGGTGTCTTTTTTCTGCTATTTTTCCTTCTTTCTCCCTGTTGCTCGTTATTGCAATTGGAAATCTCTGATAAACATGACAACATGATTTAATACCACTTTATAATTTATATTATAAATATTTAATACCATTGATTTAATACCATTTAATACCACTTTATAATGCCTTGGTAAGGCCACACTTGGAATACTGCATCCAGTTTTGGTTGCCACGATGTAAAAA